>VZRE01004574.1:73654-83920 GCA_013396775.1 Cephalopterus ornatus
GGAGCTCTGGGGATGTGACGGAGCTCTGGGGATGTGATGGAGTTCTGGGGATGTGACGGAGCTCCAGGGATGTGACGGAGTTCTGGGGTTGTGACGGAGCTCCGGGGATGTGGTGCTGGCTCCACGAATGTGATGGAGGTTCCAGAGCAGTGATGCAGTTCTGGGGGTGTGGTGGAGCTCCAAGGCAGTGACGGAGCTCCGTGGGCACCCATGGGCTCCCCCGGGCCCCTGGTCCCCCGGTGCCGTGTCCGTGGCAGCGGTGCCGTGGTGCTGCCCAGCGTGCCGGTCTGTCCGGGCGGGCAGTGCCAGTGCTGGGCAGGGCTCGGCGGGCGGTGCCCGCGGTCAGCACTCCTCGTCAGCAATGTCCAGGATGCTGC
The DNA here is from genome assembly GCA_013396775.1 of Cephalopterus ornatus. NCBI lineage: Eukaryota > Metazoa > Chordata > Aves > Passeriformes > Cotingidae > Cephalopterus > Cephalopterus ornatus. The sequence goes on from VZRE01004574.1 coordinate 74,032, forward strand.
CCAGCAGCGCGGTGAAGGTGGGGCGCTCCTCGGCCTTCTGCTGGGCGAGAGGGCAGTGGTGATGGAGCCAGGTCTGCCCCTGCACCCCGGGGAGCCCCGTCACCCCACCAGGGGGGCTGGAGGGGGTCTCTGGGGGTGGGATGCACTCACCTCGTGCCAGCAGCTGTACATGATGGCGTAGACCCGCTCCGAGGCCGCCTGCGGCCGGTACAGGCGCAGGCCTTGGATGACGTGCTCCGTTGTCTCGCTGTTGTTAAACCTCTCGTAAGGCATCTTCCCCAGGGAGTAAACTTCCCACATCAGAACGCCTGTTGGAGGGAAGGGCAGGGAGAGCTCATGGCGTGGGAGCACCTGCACCTGACCCTGGTTTGCAGGGAGGTTCGCTGCTGCTGGAGCGCTCTTCCCGATCTCCAAGTCATTAATTCCATGCTCTTACCAAAGGACCAGACGTCAGACTTGCTGCTGAACTTGCTGTACAGAAGCACCTCAGGAGGAGACCACCGCACCGGAAACTTGGACCCCATGGAGCTTGTATACTCATCATCTAGAACGTACCTGCAGCAGATAGATGGATCAGGGTGCCTGTCTTGGTTTTCCCATTTCACTCCTCCACGCAACCCACCAAGCCCAAAAGGAATGGGCAGCTCTCAGTGGGATCAGGGGTTTCACTCAGCATGGGCTTCAGCAGGCAAAAATCTCCCTTTGCAAACAAGTGTGTGTTAGTGAAGACTGGGGAAGGGCTAGGATGGCACAGAGCAAAAAGAGAGAAAGCTACAGCCAGGAGACTAGGGGTGAGGGAAAGAAGATGCAAAGAGGAGGGAGAAAGGGCTGGGGTGAGTAAGAAAGGGATAGTGGAAAGTGAAGAGGAGGAATGTTGAGCCGGGCAGATGAAACAGACAGGAGAAGACAACGGGAAAGCAGAGCTGGAGGATGGTGGGAGCAAAGACTAAAGTGTAGAACAGACTGAAGGAGGAGATAGGGGACTGAGACAGAAAAGTGACACAGACACGTCTACCAGACCTGGAAAGACCAAAATCTGATACTTTCACAATTCCTTGGTCATTCACCAAACAGTTTCGAGCAGCCTGTGGATGGAGAGATGGAGGCAGTTACTCCTACCTGCTATTGCCTCTCCCATCCCCCTGTACCAGCTGAACTTCATCTCATCCCCACCCACTTAACACTTCACCTCACTTTGTCCTGTAAGTTCACCTGGATGGGGGCAAGCTACAAAGTCCTCAGCCAAGAGAGCAAAAGAGGCTTCCAAGCATCCTGTTTATCTGTGGAGGGGCGACTTCCCTTGTGAGATTTTCCCTGAACAAAGTAGCACTCCCGGTGCCATACATCAGGTATGGCAGGATGGCCAGTTGGCAATGCCAGCCCAAAGCCTGACAAACTGCAGGCCCAGCTTTTCATGGGAGACGAGAGGAGGTCTCCTTTCACGTCTGAGCCAGGGATGCTGTCTGTGCTGCCGAACGCAAACCCTGCCCCAGCCACAGATGCATTTCACATCCCCTGGAAAACTACCTAGTCCTGCCCTGTCTGCAATCTCTAACTCCCTGCAGGGAAGGGACTGCGGAGCATCCCACCCATGGGTGGGCAGGGAACCTTAAAGGGTGCAGAGGAGGCTTCAGTGCTGCCTCTCCTCATATTGATGAACTATCTGGACCCCGTCCAGGACACGCTGTGGCTGCTGTTGTGCTGGACGTGTGCCCTTCAGCCACAGCCCTACCAGGTCTCGGTGCAGGAACTGCTTGGATTCCAGGTACTCCATAGCTTCACAGACATCCTTGCACATCTCCAGCAGCTCGGCAGGCTGGAACCGCTGCCGAGTTTCCCTCAGGAAGTTCAGGAGGCAGCCGTTGGCCATGTACTCCGCAATGATGAAGATGGGGCGCTGCTTAGTGCAGACCCCGTAGAGCTGCACCAGCTTCTCATGAGACAGGTTCCTGTGTTGGGGACAAGGGCAATTCTGAGCATCTAGAAGGCCAAGCAGCAAAGGAAGCACCTGTGAATAAAGAGGGTTTGGGAAGGGAAGGTGCTCCAGACCCAGCTGGCAGTGGAAAAACCCCCCAAGGAATCGGCACAAAGTCAGTGGGTGCTCGGATGCATTTTGCAGAGTGTGGGACTGCCCAGAACCGTCCCTGACACCACCCAGGAGGGCAGCCACTCCGGCAAGGCGTGCCCAGCACTGACCTGCACTGTGCTCACCACTTACATCATGACTTTGGCTTCGTCGATAAACTCATCCTCTGACATGGAGCCCTCCCTGATCATCTTGATGGCAACGTCGTACTGGCCCCTCCACTTCCCGTACTTCACCACTCCAAACTGCCCCGTCCCGAGTTCCTTCAGGAAGGTCAGGTCCTTGGGGTCGATCTCCCATGACCCTAGGACAGAGTGTGAGCATAATGTGGCTGCAGGTGACCTCCCCACACGGTGCCCCCCAGCCATCTGGTCTAGCGCACCCAAGAAAAGCTCACGAGCTTTTGCTCCCTGAAAAACCATCCACAAAAAAAATCCACAGAAAAATCTGAGACCTGGTCCTCCACGGGATGGGGAGCAAGGTAGATTGTGGGGTCTCTTGGCCAGTACTGTCACCAGAGGGCAAGGGAGTGTAGAGAAGTGATTCTTGGGAATGCTATGAGCTCTGCTGCCATGAGACAGCCAGGATCCCAGCCCAGGAAAGTTGCTGCCAGTAGGGACAGACCCTGCAACCAGCCCAGGCTGGCTTACCATAGCCAAGGCCAGCTGTGGAAGGAGCACTTTTCTGGTGCTGGGACACGGGGTACTTCAGTCTGGATATGAGTCCTGAAAAACAAAAAACATGGATTGCCACATTCCAACAGGGAACACAAGCCTCCTGCCTTCAGCGCAGGAAGGTGAGGGTACCGTGGTGCCAATAAAAACACTGCATCTCCGAAACACTGACCTGCAGAGTTGTGCTGGTGGTATGTGATGAGCTCTGGGATGCTGTTGAACAGGTGCTTTTCTGCCAGGTAATACTGGTTCTGGGGGGTGCAGCACACGACGTAGTGGCGGATGGTACCCTGGGGGTCTCTGGAGAGAGAGTGCGTAGGGTCAGTGGCATGGGGAGGACAGGCAGAGGGTGAGGGGTGCCTGGGGGGGCCCTCTGAGGGAGGAACAAGCTCTTGTGAGATCCACTTACACAGAGGACTTGGCATAGACGGAGACAGTGTATTTCCCTGTCTTGCTGGTGGAGTCTCGGACAATGAAGCCCCCTTCCTTACCCTAAAACAGAAGGGAGAAAGGGCACTGGGTGGTTGCTGGGAGGTGTGACTGTAACAGGCAAGAATTGAAGTGAGTGAAGATCACAGCAAGGCTGTGAGTCAGAGGAGTCCTACATCCAGTCCCTGCCTCTGGGGACACCTCCTGAAGTGGCTGCCTGAAGGAGGTCACACTGGGATAGAGATGGTTCTTGGGGCTGTCGGGGCAACACTCCCTCCCAGCACAAGCCAGGGTTGGCCCCATGCTGGACACAATGTGAGAACAGCCCGTGGAGGGCTGGTGTGTAGAACAGACCCAGCCCCAGGAGGCAACACTTACCTCCTGTTTCAGCAGTTGCTCTGCTTGGCTCCGAGTGATATTCTTTGAGTACCACCTGGAACAGGGACACAGACATCAGGGAAATCCCAGCCACCACTGTCCCCAGCGCGGTCTGACCCTGGCCCAGCCAGGACAGGTGGTGCAGAGAGCACCATGGGGCTGGCATGGGGCTGGAGGCTTCCACAGGGTGTGCGAGAGGGAGAGCGACCCAGCCAGGCTGGCTTAGCAGAACTGAACGGAAAGCTGAATGGAAAAACTGAATGGAAAAAATCTCCAACCAAGCGCAACTCGCCAGGCCCCTGTGCCTTCTCTTACTCAAAGATCTCCAGGGAATTGCTGGTTTCAGCGACGTAGTTGCTGGGGATGTATCCTTCCCTCCTGCAGGAGAAAAGGGGCTGGTTACACGCTGGCCAAGGGGGTGGGGTGTTCCTGTCCCAGGAGGCCGAGTAGAAATGGGCTCAAAAGCCTTGGTGCAAACCCATCTTTGTTCATGTCTGGGGAGGGCTGATAGCCCAGCCTGCTTCAGCCTCCCTCACCCTCCTCCCTGGGGAGGCCACAGGTGGGCAGGCAGGGCTGTGTTTGCCCATCAGTGCCTGGGCACCAGGACAGGGCACCACTGTAGGGCAACTGCCACGGGCAGTGGGAGCTCTTACCCGTTCTTGTCAAGGGCTTTCCACCAGGGCAGGTGGCTCTCCTCCAGGATGAAGTACTCCTCGCCCTTCTGCAGCTGCAGGTCCTGTGCGTTCATCGGCTGGTAGTTGTAGAGGGCCACCACCTTCTTCATCTCACCCGCTGTGCTGGGGGCTGGCTCGCGAGGCAGTGGCTTCATCACCATCTTCCCACAGAGAGGGGGAGCGTGGGACATGGTGAGGCTGGCAGACACCGGGAGAGACCTTCCCCAGGCCTGGCAGGGCAGTGGGCTCAGGCCAGCTCAGCGCAGCGTTTGTCTCAGCTCCCACATGTGTCTCCTTCAGCATTTTTTATCACAATATTTCTTCATGTCTTCACAAAAAGTAAGTGTTTTCTCCCTACGTTTTGGCTTAACCCATCATCCCTCCAGCCTAAATTAGGGCTTTATCCTCCCATCTCCCCCAGGGAACCTCAGAGTTGAGATATTTCTTACAGGCCTTTGAGTTCCATTCCCTGCTTCAAGCTCCTTCTCCCTTAGGACACCACCCCAACATCCGTCCCCAGAGCAGAGTCCTGTACATCTCTGGGCAGTCATTGGACACGTTGGCTTTTCCCAGGCAGACCTTTTCTCAAACACCTTGGAGCCAACCCACATGCTGAGGCTGTCCCTTACCTGGTCCTCCTCAGGAGTTGGGGGAAGAGGCTTCTTTGTCTTGCGATGTGACCGCCCAGTTTTTAAACCTTCAGAACAGAGCAGGAATGGAGGTGAGAAGAGATCCCCAGCACTGTGCTGTGGTGGTCCCCAAGGCAGGGGGACGAGGCAATGGGAGGGTGCCCAGTGTCTTACTGCCATTCCTGCTCTCCAGAATTTGGCAGCCCATGGCATTCTTGGCAGTCTGGGAGCAGCACAGGTACTGGCCATCGATCCAGAAGCAGGGGTGATACTTCTGAACCAGGTCGCTGTTGTACCGAATCACTGTGGCAGAGGAGGGGAGATGTGTGTGACTCGAGGCTGTGTCCCCAGCCTTCTGCAGAGAGCTCTCTGCTCCCTGAATGCAGACAGGCAGCCCTATTAAATCATTCCACCCTCAGCTGTGTTACTGACGTGGTAACTGTGGCCCTGCTGCCCAGGTTTCCCTCAGCTTGTTGCCCTCGTTTCAGAGCTGTGGCTATGAATCGATCCCTGTGCCACAAAGCCCCCAGCTCAGGAAGGGCCAGGCTCGCCTCTCACATTTGATCAAAGCTCCTGAGCAGCTCTGCAAAGGGAGTCCTGCTGGAACTGGCCCTCCTGCCAGCTGAAATAACCATCAACCCCCCCAGGCCCATGGTTCACAGCTCTTTTGAGCCCTATTTTTGCGAAGTGGGGAGAAAGGCCAATGCTGTACCTGGATTGTCATGGGGAGAGGAGGGCACTGCTACCATACCCTGCCTGCTTGGAGACTTCCCTTGCTAGGACACCACTCCCTTGCCAGGCAGGCACCAAACAGCTTCCTCATACTTCTCCCCAGTCTAGAGGGACGACTGGATGTGCCTAAACACCACAGCAGCCCAGGGCTGGCCCACAGCAGCTCCATGGGGTGCTGAGAGCCCCTTTTCTGGGTGAAGACATCCCAGCAGCAAAAGGGCAGCATTTTCTCTCCCCTTTTCCCTGTGGATTTTACACTGACTTCAGCTGCCTCAACAACCCTCCTCCCAGAGCAGGGAAGTGGGGAAAGGACTGGCTGCCTGTCAGGGCTCTTGTGAGATAACTGACTTCCCTGTTATCAGCCTGCTCTTCCGCCTCGCTCGAGCCAACTTCCCTGTGTCAATTCAGGCAGCTAATCTCACCCCACCAGCACAAAGCCACAGAAGGACATACACCCCTGCAAGACATACAGGCAGCTCCAGCAGATTTTGGCTGACCCAAGATCCTTGGCAATGCTGCTTCAATACACTCGGCTTGGCAAGGCAGCACCAACACAGCTGAGCATTAGCTCTGAGCAAGGCTTGGGATGGATTGGGAAAGACACTCCCTGGCTCCCGGCAAGCTTGTTGTCTGTGTTTCCTAAAGCACTCAACCCTCCCCTTGCAAGGCACTACAGCTGTATGGCCACATCTGCTGTTTCCTCTTGCCCCCAGTCATTTCTGAGCCTGCCTGAGCTACTTTGGAGCAGGTTTGCGAGGGGACAAGAAGCCTCAGCAGAGCTAGCTGTGGTGCTGCAGAAGTTAGAGCGTGACAGAGGTGAGCGTCCACCCCTCGGGCAGGAGCAGCTCCCTCCTCCCCAGACATGGGAATACGTAACCATGAGCCAGCAAGCCCCTGGAAGCCTGGTGCTCTGGGTCAGCCCGCGTTTGCTTTCCGAGGGAGCTGCAGAGCCCCCAGACTCACCGCTCTTCAGCTGATGGATCCAGCGCTTGCGCAGCTCCTCCGTCGGGGAGAAGATGTAGAGGGGCCCTTCGTCATATACCACCTGCAGGACCCCACACCTCAGCACCCCTGGCCAGCGGGCTCGCAGGGGTAGCCAGGACTGGGGGCCACCCCGAGCAGCGGGTGCAGCACAAGCCCGTGCTGGTGCCTGCTGGCACTGCACGGTGCTCTCAGGACCGTGACAAAGAGGTTATAAATAAGCCCCCTCCCCCGAGACTTTCCACTTCCTTCTCTGAATTTCAGTGTGCCGGGGGCCGCACTGGGTGCCAGCAGGGGCAGGCAGCTGGGCCGGGGGCTGAGCAGGCAGCTGGCAGACAGCATCCCTCCAGCATCAAGCCAGGAGACCGAGAGGAGGAAGATAGAGCTCGGAAACAGGTTTTCATCTAAGCAGCCTCCTTAAATAGAGCTGCTTCGGGCTTAAAGAGGCTCACCTGGCTGCCCTGTGTAGTGTGGGCAGCAGCAGGGTGTCCCCATACAGCTGAGGGACAGCTGGCACTGCGGCAGTGATGCCATGTTTGACCCCAGGTCCCTCTGGGGTCCTCCCCGCAACACCCTGCACGGCCCAGCAAAGGGAGTGCAGTGAGGACTCACCTGGAAGGGGTAGGGGAACCTTTCGATGATTGAGATCTGCTCTATGTTGTTGTAATCCTCTCCTTTTCTCTGGAAGAGAGAGGCAGAGATGGGCATTGGCATCCTGTGCTTGGCTGCTGGCACCTGCACTGGGACTCCCAGCCTTTGATGTGCCTTGATGCTCTGCATCAAGCCAGACCCCTGGAATGGTATGGGCAGAGCCCCCCATGCCAAGCAGGGCTGTTCCCCACTGTCACCGCCCCAGGAAAGGGTAATTCTCCCCATTCTCCCAGCAAGGGGACGGGGGGAGAGATGCAGGGAATGCCAGGACTCTCCTCACCGGGACCTGCCGCTCAGGGGGAGGGTTGTTCTCAGGTGCCACCGTCTCCACACAGGTGATCTTCTCAATGTCCACAGAGCCCTTCTTACTGCCCCGGCGCTGCAAGAGACAGGTTTGGCTCAAATGGTCACCAAAGGGGAGGCCTGGAGAGACTCAAACCAACCCCTGTCCCCATCCAACCGCCCCTTGGGCTGGGTGCTGGAGACCCCCGGGCCCTGCCATGGCACAGCCCCTGCCGCTGCAGACTCACCCCCCGATCAAAGTCATACTCATAGTAGGACAGCTTGCTTTCTGTCAGCAGGAACAGGCGCTTCTTGAAGTTGAGGGGAGAAGTTTTCTTCTTCTGCTGCGAGCGCTTCAGGAAGATGCTCTCCAGGAGGACACTGGCCATGTCAACCCCCTGGCCTCCTCCACGCTGTGTTCACAGGGTTGCTGTGGGCAAGACAACACTGACAGGGCCCTTGCTCAGCCCAAAAACTGCTGGACTTCCCTCAGGTGTGCTCTCCTCCCTGCCCAAAGGGCAGGCAGGGGATGCTGGGACCCCCGCAGTGGGGGGAACCGGCCGTGGAGGGGTGTGGGCAGGTCGGTGTGGGTTATTTGCCCTGTGACCTCTCCTGGCCCCTCTCCCACACCAGGCTGCAGAACAAGCCACCACCCGGATGGCTTCTGCTCCTGCTGGATGCTGCAGAGGCTCGCAGGGTGTGCAGAGGGACAGACAGCTGGAGAGGGAGGGAGACCGGGAAGCTGCGAGCAGCGAATCCCCCGGGGAGGAGTGCAGAGCCCGAGCAGTGACACCCCGCAGGCGCCTCCTCCCCTCCAACACTGTGCATGTGCACTTGTGTGGGCCGTTTCCTCGTGCCCCACCGCAGGCACTCTGTGCTGGGGACGTGCTGACTTGGCAGTGCACAACGGGTGGTCACGGGAGGCCAATCCCTAAAAAGTGCTGGGTAGGTTCTGACCCTCAGTAGTCACATGCTGTGCTGTCAAGAGCACGGAGTAGCCCTAAAGTCATCCTTCACCTCTGTGTCCATGGACCCTGCAGGAGCACAGGGACAATGTTCGATCCCCTTTCCTCCCCTGTGAGCAGCACTTGTTGGTGGCCAGGCTTCAAGAGCTGCCCCTGGCCAGCAGCAGAGGGGTTAAATCCTCCCACAGCCCTCCTCAGCAAAGCTGTCCTGAGTCTCTCCAGGGCAGGTTGGGGCAGGAAAGGTCTCAGATTAGAGCCCTGCATCCCACTGTTGCCCTGCATCCCACTGCTGCTCTACCTTCAGAGGCTGGAAACCGTCCCAGCCCATCTCTTGGAGCAGCCCATCCATCTCACTCTGTCCCTCCATGCTGTACCTAGGAGCTGTGACATCCAGATGGTTCCAGCACCTCCCAGAGCCCTGTGGGCTGTGACCAGCACCTGACTCCAGTCTGGAACTAATGGGGAGCTGTTGAGTGAACTCTGTGGAGCCACTGCCGAACTGTGATCCCCTGGAGCCCTGCTGCATGTCTCCTGCCCTGACCACCTACACTCCCTGCTTCCCCTTCACCTACACCTTGTTCCCTTTTTTCTCCTGCAAACACAGCTTTGGAAAGCAAACTGGGAGAAGCTGTTTTTCTCCCCTGCTCCCCCCAGCCCCCCACTTCTGGGGGAGGCTCAGAGGTGGGACAGACCTGCTCTGTCCCTGCCTGTCCTTTGGGGTGGTGGGTGCCCCACGGGACTCACCACCTCAGCCATCACCGCCGTGCTCAGACATCTGAGGTGGTGAGTGGGTGGGTGGAAACATGTCCTGTGCCCCCAACAGCTAACGGGACTTCCTGCCACGCTCACACCTCAGCCAAGCGTGCTCTGAGACCACCCCCAGCCTGGCACACACTGCTGGCCCCCTCCACCACGGTCCTGGGGCCACCCCTGCACAGGCAAAGCTCTGCCCCCTGCCCAATTCCTGCCAAGGAGCTGAGCCACCGGTGGATGGGGGGCTGGCAGGGGGCTGGCATGCTCGGGACGAGAGGGAAGGCTGACAGGGTGTCCAGGAATGACACACTTCGCAGCCCCCACGTTTCAGGCTGAGCCCGGAGGGTGTCAAAATCGACGGGTGGGAGGGACAGAGGAGGAGACCTCCCGCACGGGAGAGATGGGTGAACAAACCCAGCGCTGCGGCCCAGCAGTGCCCGCTGCCGAAAGCACGAGCAAGGAATGGCCACAGACACTGCCAGCACCGCAGCCCGCTGCTCCGGAGCACCCCTGGGGCCCCTGGCGCCCGTGTACTGCCGTGCCTCCCTGCTCCCGCGCACCCTGCGGCCCCCGGCACCCGCACAGCACCGCACCCCCCTGCCCCGCGGCACCCCACGGCCCCCGGCCCCGTGGCCAGACGCCGCCTGCTCGGAAC
>VZRE01004579.1:0-34458 GCA_013396775.1 Cephalopterus ornatus
AGCCTAGCCATGATGATGATGACTTCTTTGTAGAATGCAGTCAAACCATAACACAATAGAATCAGTACATTCAAAACAATTTTATCCTTTTTTTATATTTCTGCAATCATGGGATGTCCCTCTAGCTGTATCCATGTATTATCGTAGATTTCTACAATTGAGACTTAGTCTCAATTAGATGACACTTTCCATTAGGTTCTAAATTAAGAAGGAAGACATTAAAAGGAAAAAGATGATGTACATTTAATTTATATACAAAGTCCTCTTTTGCTCAGAATACATTTCTCCCACTATTAGTTCAAACAATGTGGTGTCACGATACAAATATACTTTTGGTACAAGGACCCCACCTAGAGTACTGTATCTTACTCGGAAGTCCTCAGCACAGGGAAGACATGGAACTCTTGGAGGCGGTCCAGAGGAGGGCCACACAAATGATCAAAGTGATGGAACAACTGAGAGAGTTGGGGTTGTTCAGACTGAAGAACAGAAGGCTCCAGAAAGACCTTATTGCAACATTTCAGTACTTAAAGGGGCCTGTAAGAGACATGGAGATAGACTTTTTAGCGGGGACTGAGCAAACTTGACCAAGTTGAAGATGTCCCTGCTGTTTGCAAGGGGAGTTGAACCAGATGACCTTTAAAGGTCCCTTCTATCTCAAACCATTCTACGATTAGATGTAGAGCCTGCTAAAATAGAACTAAATGATGATTTGAATACATTCTTTGTTAGCTCCTTATATCAAAGAATTTCATGTATAGCCATGCTACTAACCTTAATTCCTCCAAAATAAGGGATTGGTTGTTTGCATTATTTTTGCTGGTTAGACCAAGAACTGCATGCTAGTTCTAGCATAAAAAGGCTGATAGGTATGTTATTTGCTTATTGTCTCTGAATTGTGGTAAGGTTGGCCATCTCACAAAATGCAAAGCTCTGCCCTGTTCAGCTGTAATTTCTCTGCTGAAAGCCTGTATCTTTTTTTTCAGTTTTTCCTCAAGTTCAAGGTCATAGGCAGGAAGGAAGAATATTTGCTGCTGGTTCCCTTTTCTTGGCAGAAGATCATAGGTCACCAGCTTTGTTCCTGCTATTCTGCAATGAAAAGGTAAGGGTCAGGTGAAGATGCCTACTGTGCTGTGGTTTTCTTCTATGTCCTTCACCTTTCCTTCTAATGCAGAATAGGATGACATATAACTTTGGCATCTTTCTCCCCTTCCAAAGAAAAAGGATGCATTTCCAACTGGAAGAAGTAAAGCAATATGAAAAGAGAAGCATAACAAACTTCACTTTTTTTTTGTCGAATTCTCACCTGGAATAATAGCCAACTAGGATGATGACAGGATATCACTAATGCATAACTGAATGGAATGGGCAAAAGGGGGTTTTAGGACTATTTCTTTTATTCAATGATGTTGCATTTTGGCTAAATGAGTTCTCATTGAGCACCTTATTAGCAGTGGGAAAACCTCAGAGCCTTTGCAATTTTTTTTGCAGTACTTTTGAAAACATTTTTTGAGTGTCATTAAAAGAAGAGTCAGAGAAAACACTACACTTTTTCTTTTTGGTGTGTGCTTTGTTTCAAAAGTAAACAGCCGGTTAGTTCTACGTATTAGGATAGAAGCTTCTATATGCTACCGCTCCAAAACTCAAAGTTCTGTAAGTGCCTATTGTAGTTACACAGCATATGTGTGTCTATGTTTGTGTCTCTGGGAAAAAAAAAAATCTTACAAATGGAAGAATATACTGCATTTATCTTTTATCCAAACTTTTCCCAACTTCATTTCTCATTACACCAATTAGCTCAATTTTTATGCCAATTTTTTGCATAAGAAGTGGTGCATGGAAGAAAAAAATTCTGCTATCAGTTGAATATCAAACTACAATTGCTTTTTACCTTAAAGCTAAAAAAAAAAAAATCCCTTTTTTTCTACTTCTTTTTTTAAGACAAAAATAATTCACATTTTGTCTAGCATTGTATTGCATCTATAACGATGGCCTGCCAAAGATGTATTGTTTCGCAATCTAATCTGCATTGCTAAACAATATTTGAAATACAGCATAATTCCTTCGATATAAAATAACACTATCATCCCCTGCTCCAAACTGTGAGTTGCTTCTTGTTTCTGAGGGATTTAAATTATTATTACAATTACTTAAAAGTCTGCTGACTCAGTCCTTGATTTGAATGCTGGCTGGATCTCTAATGAGCTAAAAGTGCATTTTTAAAATTGGCTATTTCTGAGAAAAGTAATTAATAAAAAGTATATAGCTATACATATGTTAGCCAAGTGCAGAACCCTAACTGGATTGATGCTACAGCTGAGGATATCTGCTGGATGATAATATCATCATGCCACTCTGTCTACTTAGAAGTGCAAAGTCTAAGAAGTAAAATAGGTAGATATCTTTGACAAGTGACTGTGGTCTAGCTCCTACTGGGTGTGTTCCTAGACCATTGAAAAACTAGTGTTACATGGCAGAAATTAACACGAGTAGAAGTCCCTACTCAATGGAGTGCCAGATTGGAATAATAGTGATACATCAGAAGTCAGGTCCAAAACTCAATTTCTGAACTGTGAAGGAAGGTTAGCCTGATGTCTGCTCTATCCTCTGTTATATATGGGTGAGTTCACTTCAGTTTAAGTAAGAAATTATCTAAATAATCACCCCTTCCTTCAAGAGAACAAAAAGCATCTGAAGAAACATCCCTGTCACAAAATAGCAATTGCTCCCTGTGGAAAAACAGCAGAGCTGATCAGTATGGGAATCCAGTAATTTTTTTTAAATAATGCCCATGGTAGCCCACACTTAGTCTATAATCTTTCAGATTATGCACTTTATGTAGGTACCATGTCAGTTGTCTAAAATGTAGCCATTTGGGGGGTTGAATGTAGTTCCAATGCTACAGTCCATTAGGTTGCCTATTAAATCTGTTCTTTTTGCTCTAGTCAAATTTGTTGCACTTCTATGCATCTTTCCTCTTTCTGCTATTTCCTATTGGAAGTACGGCAACCAGACAGAACACTCGTCAATTTGTATAATCACAATATTTTGCCATGTTTTTTCTTTACTCCTTTCTCAATGCAGCCCAGAAAGTTTGTTGACATTTTTAAAATGTTTTTCTAATTGTCTGTGTTCAGTTTAAAACTGCTTGACATTTATTGTCTTAGGATTTTTTTCTTTTCACTGTGTGCTGCCTTGTGAGTTTCTGGACCTACTACTGTATTGACTAAACATGCCCAATCTAAAAAGGCAGAAAACTTACTGTATGTACTTCAGATTAGGCAGATGCATTAAGCAAATGTTTTGGGAAAGACTGTTAATCATCTGAATGAGAAAATATGTGTGCATGAATGAAAATGCTCATTATTTGTTGTTCACTGTTTTACTGTTTACTGAAGAAGTAAAAAAAATATTATAAGCTTTAACAACCAGAAATATCACAAATAACAATTAGTCATATTAGGGTGTTCTCTTGAATCACTTAACAAACTGGAAATTACTCAACCAAACTATGTAAAAATATAAATATTTATTACAGCAGGCAAAACAAGTATCTGCAAGTTATTCATTAACTGGGTCTTTTCTAAAAATCACAAAAATGCTTTTCAAATAGATTGATGAGTTCTACTTTTACTGTCTTCTTAATTGCTTCTTTTTTCTCCTACTTGAAATTTTAGTCTCAAATTTAAGCATGAGAAGGATAATGGATAAAAATTTACAGTGAAATGTTCCAAACATATGCACTATTTCCCTAAACCTCTGTTTCTTAACTCAGTATAATCATCAGTGCTTATAACTCCAAGAAATCACATGAAGACTACAGAAAACTTGGGCCTTTTCACTTCATTACCTCAATATTGGATGAAATCTGTCAGAATCTGGCAAGAAAAGGGTTAGTGTAAAATACAGTTACTAAAGAAAAGGATTGTCTGTATATTTCACTAATGAAAATATTCCAGTGCACGTTTCTCTGAAATGGCTGAGGAAGGTGGATATTCAGACATTAGATGGAGGAGGAAGTGGGAACATCAGATTGTGAGAATGCTTTTCACTTTTCACTTTTAATTATAGGAAAATGCAATCTCAGACGTGAAATGAGAATGCAAACTAGCAGAGAAGAGCAACTAAGGGATGAGAAATCCACATCCTGAATGGAAAACTGCAAAAAATTAGCAGAAGCTGGAAGGTCTTGGCACAGTGAGCATATTAGATGTCCCCCTGAAATGTATGAGGGTGTGTGCAGTTCTGCCCAGAGAGAAATGGTTTGTATAACAGGTTTAATTGGAGAAACCAAGTAACACTGATGCAGGGTAAGTCACTCTAAAGCAGTAGTATGAAGTTTCATAAAAGTAGTAAAAGACATACAGAGAGATCTGTGTGTTGACATTAGTGAGAGGAACTTCAAAAAGCACAGTGTGGAAAAGGAATTGAACAGAAAAAAACAAAACAAACCTACCAAGCAGTTAAACCAAAGATTACCTTACAGAATCAAAAAGAAATTATATTAAGTGAAAAAGAAATAAGAAATAGGGATATCAGGTAACAAAGAAGACTAGGCTGCCTATATTTGGATTTGAGAAGCATGGGAAAGAAAATAAGTGTTGCTAGGATAACTTACTCAAAGAATGCAGGTAAATATTCAAAATGTATGAGATAAAGTTTCATAGGGAACAAAAGAGGGAAATGTCAAGTAACTACAATCTTCTATTTATACAGCAACCTGCATTGCCACTGCAGCTAAAGCATTCTTGACTTTCTTTTCCAAATCAGTGTGTCTGTATACGTGCATATGAATGTGTGACTGCACAAATTGCGTAAATGCAGAGAGCAGTAGAGCAGAACGGAGCAGATGTTTAGAACTGCACAGCAACAAGACATGGCACTTTAGGACAGGAAGTAAAGAAGAACATGGCATCCAACTGAAGCTGCAGAAGGGATTTTATGTCAACAGAATGCAATTACCAAAACTGGAGTATTTCCAGAACAATAGAACTAGCATAAGGGGATAATCATTATTGCCTGAAATTGAATATAGTAAAGGAATTAGTTAGGCAGAGATAACTTGTTCATAAAAGGGAACAAGATGAGATGACAGAAGAAATTGGAAAGGGCACAGTCTTCTAACAGTGAGTGATTGTAGATATAAAAACCAGGTCCTACTGAGTAATGGACATGCATCAAGCAGTTTTACAGATGTTAAAAATTATTTGATCCAAAAAAAGGCAAGAATTAGGGCCAGCCCTTTTTCTCCTTCTTCATTCCATGAACTATGGGTGCATGAGAGAGAAAAACAGCATCTGGCTAATAAAATAGATCTGAATCTTGCCATAGCTATGAGTAATGCACGGATATGTGACAGTAGACTCAGAGGCAGGATCTCAGCAAAACAACCACAAGCTGTTAAAGTTTGTCATTAGATCTGGAGACAATCCCTGCTCACCTCCTGAATTTCCCTGTGTGCATTTCAAAGAAAGAATACACTGAGGAAAAAAAAGTTTCAAGATTTGAAAGTTTTAAAGATTAAATAATGCCTTGTTGCTTTTCTTTTCAACAGAGAAGCTAAGGCTGACAACTATAAAAGCTACAACCAAACCCAAAATTTACAGATACTTCACATATCTCATAATTTCATTTCAACAGCTTTATCAATGGGTAAAGCAGAAGCTCAATTTTTCAGCTGCCATGAGTCTGTAGCACCTCCAGTGTTACTTGAATGCAGCCGAGGGGCCAGGAAGGACATTTAGCTATGTGCTTCATTACACCTGTGCAGGAAGCCCTCTAAATGCACCTTTCAGTAGTGTATGTGACTAGAAAGGATTGATAATACATGCACAGTGTTACCCTACAATACCAAAGAATAAATGTGATAACTTTTACTAAAGTTTATGAGCTGTGATCATTCTGAGTCATAATATACATCACCCTTTCTTAACATATTTTTCATTATTTTGCTGTATGCTTTAATTTTTGAAACCTTAAGTAACTTTTACGGAAGTCATCAGAAAAAAAAAAAAGAGAGGAAAAAAAGGAATGAGGAAGGCAACACAGAGGGCTCTATATGACACGTTTTACTTAATTACACATAAATCAGCTTGAGCTCATACAATATGGTCATGCTTAACACATCTGAAAGAACTGAGTAAGTATCTGAAAGGCTTTTCAGAGGAAAAGCTATGGACATATTTTACCTGGATTTTAGCAAAAGCTTTTGATACAATGTTATAGATGAATCTAATCCACCAGCTGTAAGATCCCAAGTCTTGAGCTACAAGCTTACCACGGGAGTTTTACTTTAAAAATACATAAGGTTCCAGCAATATCTGCCCTTCGGATTAAGAGAGGAGCCCTCAGTTCTTTTAACACCTTAAGAGAGAACACAAAGGAGAAAAATTGCACACATTTTCTCAGAGGGTACCTTTACTCGTAAACTTTAGAAAATAAGGGAACTTGGCAGAAGTTTAAAGGGTAACATTCAACCAAAATCATTCCTCAAATCATTGACTTAGCATATGCTAATTTATACAACCTAGCAAAATCCAGCCAATCCAGTCCCAAGTTACCCAAAATATTAAAAAAGGAGATTAGAAGAAGAGAGAAAGAAAGTTATATAGTTAGTCCTGGAGTCTTGTGAGAGTTCAGCTTCCACATGGCTAGATGACAGGTCTCAAGCAAAGATGAAGACCACATGTTTCTGTTTTTATCTGCTCTGGACCCTGTGGCCACCCCTCCCAGATGGGTCTTCTGGCCCATTGACCACTGTGGGACTCTGGGGACAGGTGAGGGGCAGTGTTCCCTCTGTGTCAGCCACTCAGAGGCTGGGTTAGGGGTTCCAGGGGCCATGGTGTGGACAGTGCTCCTGGGCTGCCTTTGACTGACAGCTGCTCTGGGATTGTCACAGGAGGTCTTCTGGGCTTGCATGTGGGACAAGGCATTAACACACCCCCACAAAAATAAAGCTCTCCACACACACACACACACACACATACACACTCACTCTTGAGTTGGTCTGTACTACACAATAATCCAATATCTCACACCAGCTAATCACTAAATTTTTATGAAATTAGTTACTTGACTAGATTAAGATCTGGTGTGTGAGTTGATGTAGTTTAGGATAGAAAGACTGGTGGAATTTAGCTAAGAAAGAGGTCCACTCGGTGGTGGCTGTTCTTGTCCCTAGTATGGAGATTTGTGAGAGACAAGAAGATGAACAGAGGGTGAAATTTCACCTTTCTACTGTCATATATCACCATTTTTTCATGGAGGCATTAGAACATTTTCTTGTGAGCAAAATTCATGAATAAGTCTTGATTTTTGAGAAGTTGTACTATTTTATGTTTTCAGTAACAAAACATGCTAGTATTGAAACAGCTGGTACCAGCCTACAGAGTAATGCTTTTAAGGGGGAAAAAAGAACGGAAAAAAGGAGAATGGAAAGACTTTTAAATAGTTTATTATTATTATTGGTCTGATTGCTTTAATTTTTCTTTATGTTGCAGTTTTTCACTTTTCTCAGTGGATCTCTCACATGCACATTTATTGGGCATAGCTACTGCAAGTATAGTAGAAAAACATTCGTGAAACTAAGTACACTTCCAAAGCTGTAAGTTTCCACTCTTGGAGCTTCATTAAGCCAGTGGCTGTTCAAGGCAGGACTTCATGGTTTTGCAAGTGTATATGATCCTTCAAGCTTAGAGATGTGAAAGTATTTGCAAAGATTCCTATTGCATTATTCCTGCTCTTCACTCTTATTTTCAACAACTTCAAAGATAACACATTTCCACAGGTCTCTCATCACTTTTATGTCAACAGACTGGACCTGTTTTGATGATATTTGGAGATAGAGGTGGCAAACCTTTCTGAAATCAACCTGCATTTCCATGGATTGTGTGATACACGAAACCATTTCCACTCTTGCTTACCCTAGATTTCCTCACTTTTTGGCTGAAAGTAATGCCTTCCTACAACATGGCTCCTATGAAGGCTGAACTGCTCATCAATCTCTTCTTTCAGACCAGACACCGACCAATTTTAACTTTGTACGTGTATAATTTACATCAGTCACTGGTGAAAACCATAGGCATTTGAATGGGGTTAAAGTGTTTTGCTTCATATATTATTAAAGATACGTTCCATGTTCCTTTGGGTTCAGATTCTGCCCAGTTTACTTAATCAAAGAAGATCTCTTCCATAAATCTGTGCTACTGATTTCCAACAATCTATAGTAATTAATTATGTCATGTTATGTCTGTTCCTGGAATAATGATAAAAAGAGGTTTCAAAAGTGATAAATTCTGTAAATTGTCAGTGTAGGGTTTCTTTTTGCATAAAGAGCACCATATAGAAATGAAACAGACTATATACTCACTGTGCATTTGCATGCAACGTATTTAGAGGTGTATATTTTCAAGTTTTCACAATATGTATGAAGATAGGAATCATATTAGAGCAAAAATAAAAATCAGTTTGCGTTCCATTTCTGATAACCAATCCCTCCCCACATAAATTTGTCTTTAATAACATGTCAGGGATCCTTTGCCATTGCAGGATACGACTGTCACTGAAAATTTTGTTACTTATAAAATTTGCTTGTGCTTGAACTCTTCTGACACCAAAGCACTTTTTTACTTATGTTCAGTTGTCTTCATTTTGGTAGGTCAAGAAAAAAACCCCAAACACAAAACATGCAAAATCTAAAAAATATGTGTGGATTACATCATGCTCTGCAATCTGCCAAAGATGGCCACTGATATCAAGACTAAAGAGATCAGGCAATACATCTGGAGACACTGCATAACCTCCTATAATGGTCCTTCTTATGTGATGGGAGTTATTCTGTGCTTATGTGTTGTGAACGTAATCTCTGCAGGAGAAACACTTTCTGATAGCAAGATTTTGCAGAAAAATCACCTCTCACTCACCTGCAGAAATATTAAACAAGTCCTCAGTCTTACTTTTATTTATTGCTGACACCCACGTTTCTCCTTCTTCCTGTTTCTTGACTGGCAAATAGACCTTTTTACAGAACACGAGCCTTGCAATTCTTTTTAGTGTGAAAGCTCAAATGTTTTATTCAGTTCTTATATCTTTGCCCAGAGCACAAAGCAAGCCCTTAATAATTTAGTCTTACAGATGACTCAGAATCATCATATCCCAGGCTTACTCTTAAACCAAAGCTATTCATGGACTGAACTTAGTATTATAGCTTTTAAATTCATGACTTTGGGAGCAGACAGTACTTATAAAAGCACATCTTATGTATTTTTTGTGCTAAATGTCAAACTATTAAGGTTTATATTTCCTAACTTTTCCGTAGATTAGGAGAAATACAACTTAGTTGCTGTACTTCACGGAGCTGAGAAAGCCTGAGAATAGTTTTGTGATTTCAGCGTGTCTGCTGCACTCTTTCTAATGCTGCAAGAAAATTACTTCAAAAGTACTTTTTGACAGTCTTTCTTGGATACACAGTAATTACTGTTATGCATTTTATGCAACCACCCTATAGCACTTGGGTATATGTCCCTACTATGGGGCTCTAGAAATCAAAGATTCATCAAAAAGGATCACCTCTCAACAAGTGCTTTGCCAGAAAGATCTTTGAATAGGTAATTCATTGTTTTCTAGCATAAATCTCTAACCATAATCATGTCTGGAGTCATTAGGGAAATGCGTGAAAAACATAGGGCTCAAAATGGGCAACTTTTTCAATTGAGTGACACATCTGTCAACTCAGTGACATATTTTTTTCAGCTGATCCCAGCTAGTGATCTGTTTATTCTGTGAAGCCTGAAGAATATTCTGTTTTTCTTACCACATGCACTTGCAGGCATTACTGCCATCAAAACGTTTTTAGAAATACCCTGAAGTTTTCAGTCTCTTTGGATTAATAATAATTAATAATAATTAATAATTATTATTAATTCAGCACTTTGTAAGTATTAACAAGTGAATGATTTCTACAGGTCAATAATATGTCTGATCTAAATGTAAGAAAAATCTCATTAGAGAATAAGTAGTTAGTTTGCTGACATATTCCTGGAAGATTAGGGGTATTGTTTCTGATTTGTTCTTTATCTTGACATGCCTTGTAGATGAACTGTAGCAAGATTACAATCATGATCATTCACCAAAGTCTGAGTCTTTGGTGAACAACTAACTTTAACTTCATATATTCATATCCTGCAGAAATCAATCCTGTTTAATCCTTCCACTGCATATTAACAAGTCTTTTCAAGACAACCTATGTGTTTTAATGTCAGTGCAAACTCACAAAATCAAAACCAAATGAATGAAGAAAGTCTGCTTCAAAATTAAACTCTTGTTTAGCTCATCACCTTTCAAACTAAGGTGGATGTTTACATTATAGTGGAAAGTCTTATAAAATATAGCTGAAATAAAGGAGAAATACAAAGACGGAAGTTAGTTTATTCAAGCCATGTTCTTCTGTTTGCATAGATGTGAAACAACCATGTATGAATAAAAACAACTAATGTAAGGCTCTTAGTAGGTAGTACAGCATTCATCAGGTGTCTGATGAAAGATTGAGAGAATATAGGCAGGCACTAATTTTAGCTGTGCATATGACTGACATGGCTCTAGTACCTAGGGCTAGAGCAAGCTTGTTTTTTGAGGGTTTTTTTGCTTGACTTTTAATGACTGAGTTCTGTTTTGTCAGTACACTTCTGCCTACAATCTGGCAAAATGAGTGTTTAGAACATGGTGAAGTCTTTTTGACTAACAGAAGTTTGACTTTCTAAGATTTTGTGTAACCAAGTAATGAAAGGAACGTTATTGCTTTGAAATCAAGAAATCATTTATTAGCTAAGCCTCACACAGGTTTTTGGTTCATAGCATGAGGTTTGAACTGTACTTCAGTAGACACCATAACTAATTAGAGGTTTTATTCAAATAGAAGAAAGCCAACAAACCAATTAGGCTACCTTCTCAATCAGGTCAGGCTGAGAGGCAAAGGAAGACTGTAGATACAGAACTAGAATCATCCAATCCCTTCTTCTTCTTCAATGGGAAAATCACAAAAATTTCACAGAATGTGGCCTGCACTCAACACGGGATCTCAAGAACAAAACCAGTAAATATCCACTTCTTAAATTGGTCAGGTTCTGCAGGTCAAAGCTGTGATGGCTGTGGTTCAGGATACGCAATTCGAGCTAACCATTAGGTTAAGTAATATATATATATATGCACATATTGCTTTACTAAGAGCATGGATTGGCCACTAAGTAAACTTCCTTGTGAATTGTCTGTAGATAAGTGTGGCCCAGAGCTAACCTTATCTGACATCACACAAATTCAGTGGTAGGATCCTTGTAGAGTTGCCAGCATATCATGATAATCAGGGATGTGAAGTGCTGCCTTGTTTTGTTCAAATTCATCCAAGCATGGAGGTATTTAGTATGATAACCAAAAATTACTCAAACAAATATGCCATGTCACTCAGAGCCATTTTTTTTGTTACAAGCTGGTCTGATGAGTACCTGGTAACTAAATACCATGCTATGACTTTCCTTATTTCTAATGTTTCTATTAAATCTTTGCTTATTGATCCAAAAAAAGGGTCATAAATTTAGTTCCATTTTATTATCTCAGTTGCACAGTAATGAAGCACAGCTGCACACAACCATGTTACTATTTATAATTTCTTGTGCAGTAGCAGGTGTATCACTGCTACTTCCTTATAAAAGGCAACATGCTGTCTGAGGGTCTACTACATTTCTCTTACTGTTTTTTTCTGTGTGCTGCTAAAGCACTGAGTAGCAGGTCTGGTCTCCTAAAGATCTGAGTCTTTTCCAATCTAAATGATTCTATGATTCTATGTTTATAAAACAAAACAGAGTGTAGTTGGCAGGTACACTGTGTCTTCTGCAAGTCAAGAAGCTAGACCCTACTTTTCCTTTCTTGTGTACAGAAACATAAATATTTTTTGAGATACAATTTTAAATAAGACATACGTATGTGTCTTAAAATGCAAGCAATCAAAACACATCTTGAGGTGATGCCAGAAGAAAGCTGAGTGACAAAAAGCCTTATTTTCTTCCTGGCCTTTCCAGGAGAAAGAGCCAAGCCAAGAGCTTGAATGAGTCTTTAAATTAGTATGACATCTTTAAATTAGTATGTCTCTGTTTGTTGACATTTGCTTTACAGTTTTGTATAGTAATCTTTTATAAGACAGTTTATATTTTGAAGGAAAAGTGAAATATGCTTACCAGATTAGAACTAGAATTAGCATATTTGTTGGTTATCCCTGGAAAGTTAAGATCAAACATTGACTTAGATCAAATAAAAGTCGGCTTGTTGTCAAAGTTTAGAACATTATCTAATGAGCTCATTTCAGATTAAGGCAACAAAATTCAGCACTGTACAAGATTTCATCTGTAAATCCTAATTATTCAGGACACTGATTATTTTCTGTGAATTTTGCATGTCCTTCAGATGCTGGAAGTACAATTCAGCTGCCAAATCAAAGGTGTACATACATATATTGTATCCTCATCTAAGATTTAATCCTTGTTCATCACAGTAAATGATTACATGATGTGTCACTGTAAAAGAAGAGGTTGGACCTGGAATATTTTAATTTTTTTACTGACAACTTTTAATTTCTGCAGATGAAAAAGCAAAGGAAATGATACAAAGAGCTAGCTGCTTCTGCTACCTCTAGTTCAGGCTGGAACTGTGGTCAGAGTTGTCCTCTTTTGTGAATTCTAAACTAATCCTTGGAAGATGTAAAAACTGAATGAAACTTCTAAGAGACATTTTTTCCTCATAGCTCTCACCCTTGTGCTTGAGAGATGGACTTAGTTTTTTTAATTTATTTGGAGGGAAGGACTGCTGATATTCATAATTCCATTTGTATTATTTTACTTTCCTTGTCCTTTTTCTTTGGAAGATTAACAAATAACCAGGCACTTACCTAGGAAAAAAATAATAAAAAGGACATTGCAATTTGCTATTGCATGCCTTGCTCCCCATTTTCTAACAATACAATGTGTTGACTTGTTTTCATGTTTTCCTGAATATATCTTAGAATCACAATCTGATAGTTTTTCATGCATTAAAGGATTCAGCTACACATGCAGTAAGGGAAAATCTCACTGCCGACTGTGTTGTGCATGTGCACGCGTGTGTACATGTGTTAGCTAAGACTTTTCAGAATTGTTTAGATGTTTGTAGTTATTATTGTATATTAACTTACCCTTACCCTTACCCACTTCCTACTTACGCCCAAATGGATATATGGGCAACTGGATGTGCACCTGCATAAAATCACAGAGACACCCTAATGAGAAGGAGTGTTAAGGAGCATGTAAATTCAGAAATACAGCTGGTCTTTACCTGAAAACAAATTGGCAATCTCCTTCAACTATTTTTATAGTCCATTTTTCCTCTAGTTAATAAAATTTTAAGTATCCAAACATTAAGTATATGAACACTTTGATTTTATTAAGCTGGAAACAAACCTGATGTTAATTGAATTCTGACAAATCTTAGGAAATTACAGCTGTTGTGTAAAAAAAGGGTGGTTCAAATAAACAAATAATTCCTTTTAGATGATTTCCAAACTTAAAATCACTTCCTCTTTCTCTCTGTCTGTCTCTCTTTTTCTTCCTTTCATTCTTCCCTTCCTCCTGCCTCCTTCTTTTTTCCTTTCTTCCTCCCTTTTTTCTTTTCTTCCTTCATGCCTTCATCTCTTCTCTTTCTTTCCTTTCCTCCTTTTTCTTTCTTTTCTCTCTTTATTCTTGGAATGTATTTTATCGTCTGTCAGTTTTGCCCTGTGATATGTCCTCTTAAATTGGATCTGTAAGCCCTTCATAAAGTTTAATAAATCTTCAGCATTTCACCCTAAGGAAATTATATTAAAAACCTTCAAATGTGAAGTTGGGCCCACAGACACACAGCACTGGGAATTATATCACCATAATCAGCTTGTAATGAAAGCCTCTGTCGCTGTTCTCTCCCAATCATAATCTGCCTGTCTTTATGAAAAAAGGGGGGTTTGTCTGGGTTCATCTGCAAGCTTTAATTGGAAGATGTCTTCATTTCATTCCAGCCTACTGGGATAATAACTCAGCCCCATGTTTAAACACAGGCCCTTGCCGCTGATATTTTTTCATTTAGTAAAGCATGTCTCTTTAAATGATTTAGCAAATCACCATGAATGCCAAGGCGGGATGATTGGCAGCTCATTGCTGGTGCACCATTTGCATGACATTTGTTCTTCAGCCCGGAAAGCTGTGGCAGGTAAACAAGCAGGCCCTGTACCGACTCCCTGTGAGTCCTTCCCTGTTTATTTTCTCATAATCAAATGACATTTATGGAGAAGCAAATGCAGCTGCACATATATGGAGAAAAAAATGCAATCAGGCCAAACATGATGACTTTATTCAGGTGATATTTTGATTAGAGAAAGGACAGTTTTATGGCATAGGGTTTTCTGCAAGTGAAGTCAGTCAAATTCCATTTTACAATCTCTATTTTTTAATATAAACATTAGGTTAAAGTAATGGATTGCATCCAATGGCACTGCAAATTTTTTAAAATTTATAACTTTAAGAATTCTTTTATTCCTAAAGTGCTGTTCTGCTTCCTCCTGAGTCTTTTTTTTTAAGGGTCAAATCTCACTTTCTACATATCAAACTATTCCCTTGTGTCACTGTAGCTTTTTCCTAAAAGAGATTTTGGAGCAGAAGCTTTCTTCTGAAGTTAAAAATTTTAAACTTATTTCCTAGCATATCACAGTGTCAAGAGACTTGGCAGAAAACAAACTGAAAGATTAAAAAATGTATATAACATACAATATATATTGCATTGCATCGTTCTTGTATAGTAACTGATAGTTTCCTGCTGCTACAGAAGTTTCAATTCTATTTCAAAGGCCGTTTGAGAACAGAAACAAAAAATGGCAATTACTGAGCAAGGAAAGAGTTTGTACTATGAGGGGGTCGCAGCTACCTTGCTATACTCTCTTTTTCAGTTATTCTTAAGGCAGTATATTCTCATCCCTTTGCAGACCTCTGTTTTTTTCTTGTTGTCTGAAGAAGATTTTCAGTGAGAGAAGCCATGAAATTTGGGAGTCAGTTGCTGTGTAAAAGAGGAGAAGCAGAAATATATGGTTTGCACACAGCTTGACCGAGGAAAGTTAAGAGAAGAAGACAGGATTTTTAGCCACCAGTCACACCAATCTTTTTTGGAGTAATACTCAAATAATAGAATGGTACACGGAGGGAAGAGCAAAACACAGTCTCTATTTAATAGGGTATTAATTGTTTGAAAATCTACTGACAAAGGTCCCACAAAGAGGTTACAGGGAGATCCGCATGGTGTGAAAATTTGGCCAGAGTAAGAGAAAAAGTTACTTTGGCAGAGTAGAGCAAATACGTTCCATAGAATTGTCTTAATCTTACATTTTTCCAGACAAAATTCTACTCATATATTTTCATGCTGGCTCTTTCTCTTGGAAAGACACACACTTCCAACTCTGAAATAACATGGAAGTATTGTTACATCAATATTCAGGGCTTCATTTCCCTGAAGAAACTGTTTTTTATTGCATCAATCTTTAAGTAGGAATCAAGTAATCTTTAGACAACATTCAAGATCAGACTTACTAGTTGGGCTGATAGGGTTTTTTATTACTGTAACAGTGTGCTCAGGGTCCTCACACAGAGCAGGGGACAACTGCTTAGGCACTTGCTATATTTTTGAGCACCTTAGACTTAGGAGTCCATATATAGAATATCTGAGTTCACTGTGAGAAAACACAATATAGGGAATGCAGCATGAAGTCAAAAGGAGTCACTAATGTGGTTCAAGAAATTGCTGGACCAGGTAACTAATGGAAAGCTGAAATAACAATTGTGCAGAGGTAATTGGCCCTGCAACTGGAGCTGAGCTGAGAGAGAAGAACAGGAAATATGCTTGGTAGCTGGGAAACTGTGAAGGAAAGAGGGAAAGGATGTACAGAGAAGCAGATGTGACAACAAAACTGATGATCATGAATTCATTTGAGGAGTTTGTCTCTGTCCTACCCAATGCTGAGAAGGTAATTCAGTCTCAGAGTTTGGTAGAAATAAGGATGATGAAATTCACTCCTTGAAAGAGATGTGGCTTGGGAGACCAAATATAATGCATCTCCTGTTATGGCCAAAGGGAGACTGCAAAATCAGAGAGCAGGGAAGGCAAGAAAAATTAATTAAGAAATGCTAGTACTCACTAGCTATAGTCATATAGATATAGTCATAGTCAGTGGATGTAGCCTAATGAGTGGGACTTGGGGGGTGCTCAGAGAACAAGGCCCTCCTTGGCTACTTTTTCACATTTATGCATTGATGTAAGTTGCCATGTTTCCAAACAAGTTTGCTAACATGCTCTTTTGAAAATCTCGATGTAGGAGTTGGTGCATCATTAGATTTTAAAAAAAACCCTCACTTTTATGAATCTTTCAGAAAACATAATGTCTGTTCTTCTGATTTTGTGTTTTAGGCAGGAAATAAATCCTTGGCTCATGTAGCTATTATCAAATTAAGGTAGAGGTTGCCTAATTTACTTCTCCGAGTTGCTTTAGTAGAAGCTTGATCGTGCATGGGATTTTAATTGCTAATACTTTCTTCCTTTTTAATTCATTACTTTAAGCAGAATTATGTGAATAGTCATGAAAGGAGATTCATCTAAAATAAGGATAAGAGCCTACAAATTACTACTGCTTAAGGATATCTTCAAGCTGTGGAAATCTGAAGGCATTTTGCAAAATTAGTAAGCTAAAAGATAAAAATGCCACCCCCACAGATTCTTTATGCCGTTTCACCCCAGACAGATGCCATGAAAAATAATTTCTGGAAAAATCTCTTAATATAGGAAATCTGTCCAGCAGTTGTCAATGTGGCCCTTTGTGATTTCAGTCCAGGGGTCAGAAGGTTACTGCAGAAACTGTTCAAGTTACGGGTCTTTTTATTAGCCTGGACTGTGATGAGCAGAAAAAGTTTTACAGAAAGCTACGCAAGCATCAGCTTGTTTTTTACAAGACTGACAAGACTCTCTCCATGGACCTGTTTTACTTACTATGTGAATCCACTTTGCCTTCTCAGGTTGAACTCCAGAAAGCATCAAAAGATCATTATTATCTTTGCTTGCTAGGTGAATGAATGCTTTATTTTCACAGGTATTTGGAAAATGGCTGCTGTTTGTAACTATTCATCCATTCACATGTGCTCAAGGTCTGTTATTCGCTATTTGTAATACATAAAAAGAACATTACTTGACCAGGGGAGAAAAAAATCCTTTTAAACTTTAGGGATATAACCAGTGGCACTAATGAATAAATGAAAATTAAACAGCATGCAAACACCTCATAGTTTTAGTTCTGTTTGTTCAGACTACACAGCAAACAGACATTCAGAAACTACACACTAGCTAAAAAATTGGGAGCTAAATGTACGCTGCAGAGTAACTGCTGGAAATGAATTGACCATCTCCTGTAGGAGGAATGCACATCTTGAGCCACTGCCAACTCAAAGCATCTGTGATGTTGTACAGAACTCTCCATATACAGGTTTGGATCAAATTCAAAGACCTTCTTTAGATGGATTAGAAAATCTGTTTTCAGTTCTACTTAGATGATTACAGTGGCGTCCAGACTTGGTCAAAACTTCTCCAGAGAATGAGGCAGGGGGAAAGGGAGGACACAAAGAAGCTTAGGGGAGAGGGATAAAGGAAGAATAAAAGGGAAAGGGGAGAGGGAAAGTGGAAAGGAGGAAGGGGGAGAAAGAACAGGAGGAAAGAGGAAGGGGAAATGGGAATGAAAATGAGAAAAAGGGAAAGGAATAGATGAATTTTCAAAGCTCATTTTCTATTTCCCACTTGTATCTAGTGAAAACAGGATTGTCCTCTCCCATTTTTGTGAGGAACAGTGCAAAATCACACTTCTTTAATCTTTGTTAAATCTGTAGTACAGAGAATTTAAAGAACAGCACCACAAAATTAATTTTAAAGAAAGTTCTTCAAAGACACTGATCCATAAATAAGTAACCCTTTATAATTTTAATATTTCATTTAAAAATCTTATTAGTCTAAGTTACTGTTCTTTGCAATGGGAATTCTTTTCATTCAAAGAATCCACTTTCATCAAAAATCAATATATTTGAATAATTTTCAGTGTCTCTACATTTGGTTAAAACAGTGTCATCAGGTTTTAATATAAGCTGCTTTGTATGAATTCTCAATGAGTATAAAAAGAAGACGACAAACTCTCACAATATAGGTAACTGAAGCAATACAAGTATATCTGTACTGGTGGACATTATTGTAAAAGTTAGGAAAATGGGATGTAATGATCAGAAATTTGTGCTTTAACTATACAAAATCACAGCAATGGATTTTCTCCTCTCTAATTTTTTTTATGATTGCATTCTCAGCATGAAATTTTGCATTCTACAAGGCATCTTGGGTTTTAAACATTTTCATATTTAGAAAACCAAAGTAATTCAATGTTCACAATTTCTAAAAGCAGTGGATGACCATATGCAAAAAGAAAAGGGATGGCGGTCAATAATTTTAGAAAAGTAATGATTTCTTTTGGAAAATATTTCAAAGAAGTTTGAAAACATTAGCATGTAGAAAGAGATCCTAGTGTCCAGTTTCAGCTGGAATTCTTTGATTATTTTAGTTGTCTAAAAATCATATTGAAACAAAAAATATTCATAGTCTGCCAACAATTCATATTCTTTTGATAGAGATGCTAGATGCATTTCAGGCATTTCACAGAGTACAAGGGCATATATTCCTTTTAGGATAATTTGAACACGAGACAGAGTGCCGAGGAGATTGGCAGTGACACTGTCTAGTCTGATCTGTTCATAGCAAATAAAGCTGCTCAGCAATGAAATATTATTTTAATTGAAAAAAATTATCAGACAAAAGATTCATCATTTTTCATGTATTTTTAACCAAACTCTGTCTGAAACATAAAAAATAGACTTTGCAGGATAATACTTCAGAAGCTTATCTAGTAATAGCATTATCTAAGACATGGAAAATTCTGGTAACAGTCCCCCCATCTTAGATAGGTATTTTAAGACATTTCTGTTTCTGAGGCATGTTTCTCTCAGCTTCTTACAATGCAGCTGTTCCAGTTGCCTAACTTAATAAAGATTGAAAGAAGAAAAGGCTTGTTGTCCCCTCCCACCATGTCACCTTCTGCCCTCCCTGTTTTTGATTCTATGGTTATTAATTGATACAAATCAAAATGGTTCAATAGAGAAGACTGAGAACCTTCTTTTCCCTTGTGTGCTGTATCCATAACACCAAGAGATTCAAGTACAGGTCATGCAGCTGAATTTGGGTATCTGATGTTGAAGTTCTCTGATGCTCAGAGGCATAGCAGAGCCTGGAATCCAAGCCTCAGCAGTGAGCTCTGTGCTGATAAGTGAGTTCACCTTGTCTCATATCTTGAAGAGTATGCGTTCCATTAGCTAATGAGCAAGAAAACATTTGACACCTCTCCACTGCAGTGGCTTAGAATATGTCAGGGATCCTTCTCCTCTGTGATACGTGTTTGACTCTCTCCTGTTACAAATCAAACCCTGTGTGAAATGCAATATACAACCTTTGCTCAGTCATTTCCTTTCTTTTTCACTACAGCTTGAGCTGCAGTTGGCCCATACTTTCTATTTTATTGATTCAGTATGAATATTTAGAAAGCAATATATACTTTACTATAGGGTCACTTGCTTTTATTGCTCCTATTTTAAACTATTATTTAGATATTATGCTCTACATATGCAGAGAAGCAAAGTAAAATAGGGAAGCCTGGTTTGTGTTACCACCTGACTAAGAAAATTGTGTCAGAATCACATTAAAGTCTGTCTATCTCCATTTGAATCATTGTAACCACATTCAGAGGAGATAAAAGAGAAACAGAGAAATACTATTTATTGCCAGAACTGTAATGAATAAGAAAGCTTAACATGGACAATAAGGAAACAAAATCTGTAACAAACCCGTATCTAGAAAAGAGACCTTTGAATTCAGAAGAAAAAAGTAAGAAATAAAGTGCCAAAATAAAAACTTCAAGAGGTAGAGGGCAACTTGTAGAAATTTAGCTGGGTTACATGATATACTTAACATTAGGCAATTACTTATTAAATATAACAATTTTTCATGACACTTCTCAGACAAATAAAAGACAACAGATTTGTTCCACACTGAAGTAAATCAATGGCAAAACACCAAACAATCTTGGGGGAAAGAGCAACATTGTCTTTGTGTCTGTCTGAAAGATGTTCATCATGTAATTATCCAACAGAGTCAAAAGCTCATTTTCTTGATTAGTTCTGGAGTTGTCAGGTCCAAAAGAGACTCTGAAACATGTGAGGACTGCATAGGCAGAATTCATCACCATGACCAAGGCAATTATTTTCAAGATTTTGGAAGACAAAAATTGTTCATTTCTTTAAAGTACAGGCAGCTGGGAATGATAATACAGAATGATAATACAGAAAATAATGGTCATGAGCACACTAGTAACTTTTTAACAGGATTTTGTGTAAATTACGATTCTAACTCTAAATTTTCTACTAGTTTTGGGAACAAACTTTTAACTCCTCAGGTCATTTCCTAAAAGTGCCAGGTCTACAAATAGAAGAGTCTCAATTATAAAACAGAACTCATTCAAAAAAATGTTTCAATCAGCTTGTGAATGAATGAAAGTTAGGACCAAATAGTAAATATAGTCTAGAAGTACAACAAAAGAGACAAGTACACTATCATAGGCAAACGTGTTCAAGCTGGTTGACGTCTCTGGGCTTCTGAACTCCTAGTAGCTACCAGCTTAGACAATTACCCAACAACACTGAGTTTGGCAGCTGTAACTACACTATTTTTCCAGGATGTTGTTTGAATACCTGTGATGTGTATGCCTTGACACATGGGTCCTGGTCAAAGTACTGCACCCATTCGCAGTCTTGGCATTCTCACCTCCGAAGTACATAATAGCCTCCAGGGGAGGCTATTTGCCCCCAGCTATCCAGCTGAATACCCTGCACTATGCATTGACACCAGCTTGCCTAGGGTTCTGGCTCCTTACATGCTGGGCATGGCTTAGGGAGATGGCAGCACAAATATGGGGAGGAGCGTGTCTGGAAAGGATGGCTAAGACAGGAAGAGGATGCTGGAATGAGGGGTAAGGAGGGAGATTAGGGATAGGAGAACAAAATTTAGAGAAGAATATGGATGTGGCAGTTGTACCACCTGATCATCTTTAGGTACTGCTATGTGGTAAATTTTTTGTTGTAAATACCTGTGCATTTCCAGTTTCAGTAATGATCTATTGCTCCATTATGATTGCTTATCTACAGGAGTAGCCATAGCATGAAGCAGCTGGTCAGCACTGGCAGCTTGTCTCCATAAATAAGCATTCACTGCTGATGAAGATGACCACTGATAAGAAGGTATGATTAGCTCCTACATCTCAGCAGCTGATGGATAGTGACAGCTTTCTCCAAGTAGCAATTAATCACTGCCTTGAGCTAGGCAACACTGATTCCTCAATAGAAATTTCCTCCTGATAACAAGAATCAAATACTTCTCCCTGGAATTTCCTGGAATTCAATACTTTCTGCATGTATGCTCCTTCCTGATCATCCACCAAATGCCTTGGTTGGCATCCACCAATGCCAATGGCATTGACTTGCCTGGGCTTTCTGACTGTCTGGAAGAGCCATTTGAGCTAGTCTGTGCAGCTCTGCTGTAAAATAGAATGGAAGCACTCACGCAGTTAGTTACTAGGTAACAGCTGAGAGGATGCGAGGATCAGCTTCTCAAATTGTTTTCATATGCAAGTCTTCTGGGTAAAAGGTTTGGACCATTCCCAAGAAAGCTGATTTAGGTCTTGAAGTCTGAGTGCTGGTTTACTTCATTGGTGACTGTAATTGCCCTGTGCTCAAGTTCCCATTATACCAAGTTATCGTTTTTGTTTCAAGAGCATTTGCTGTGTGGATGATTAGAGTAGTAAGCTGTAAATTTCAGTGCATTGACATATTGTTGCCATACAAAAATGCCTGTACATTTATCCTAAAATTCCCCCTGCCAAGACGAATAACTCCGTTTAGTTTCAGCATTTTAATTCAATGCTTACCATAGCCCTTCCCAACTACATCTCAGAGACAAAGCCACTTGCACATGCCATCTAAACTGTAAGTCCACACGGCAGATCTCTCTCCTTGCAATACTTTTTATTCCGGTTGTCTTAATGACACAGACCACAGCTTCCTACAGCTTTATGTATTTCAACTCTGTATAGCGTTAATTTCTTTTAATGGAAAGAAGGCATGAATTCTGTTAAATGAAAAACTGATTCTGTAAGCTTATGCTCTTAACTCTAATATTCATCTATGCCTAAAGGAAGGAAATGTTTCATTTATTTTATAGCAAAATGACATTATGCAATAGAATTTGTCCTGCAGGACAGGAAGAATTTTCAAGTCCTGAAGCTGTAAATTCTCTCTGGTGTTTCCACAGGGAAACTATGAGTGGCTGCTTTCAGCCAGAATTTTAATATCGTTTTCTATTGATAATAATATATCATATGATGATATAAAATGAAGGACTAATAATCAATTTATTTATTAATGCAAGATGAATTGAAATGATTTGAAATTTGCTAGTTACCCCCTTGTCCTTATCGAGACAAAAAAAAAAAATAGAAGGGAAGCGTGTCAGCCTATGAGAAATTTTAAGTAACCCAATCTCGATGTAGTGTTCATTATTTCTTCTGTTCTTTCCACAGTGATGACCAGATGTCTTTTATTATTATATTATGCTACACAGGCACTGCCTTTCACAGCAGGATTTTCCCACTGCTGAAAGGAAGTTACACTCATTTTCAATGTACTTTATGTCTATGGACAGACAGGGAATTGAAATCTCTACTTCCCTCTCTGTCTGTCCATGTGACACTTCACCTTCATTTGATTCTTGCCCAGAGAAAGGTGAAACAAGGTGGTTTATAAGATAGTGACATTTTTGTTACTTGTGAGCATGGCCAAGGCCTTTTCTGCTTTTCGTACTACCATGCTGGCAAGGAGCCTAGGGGTGCGTGGGAGGTTGGAAGGGAACACAGGTGGGACAGGTGATTCAAATTGAGCAAAGAGATATTCTAGACCATGTGACATCATAGATAGGAAATAAAGCTAGGGGGAAGAAGGAGGAAAAGGGGCACATTTGCAGTGATGGAGTTTGTCTTCCCACATAGTTGTTGCATGTGATGGAGCCCTGCTATCCTAGCAATGGATGAACACCTCCCTGCCCAAAAGAAGGGAAGGTTTGGGAAGTCAAGGCTTAGAAACGAAAGGTTTGAGAAAGTTTGGGAAGAGAAGGGGAAGGGAGGGAAGGGGGAGGGGAAGGGAAGGGAAGGGAGAGAGAAGGGAAGGAAAAAAAATTTTAAGTTTTTAGGAACTAATGGAGTTAGTTTTTAAATATCTCTCAGTAGAGTGTTTGTCTTTCAAAATCTGAACTTTTCTGAAAACCCCCAAATTTTGCCTAAAATACTGCATGTAGTTCTAGCAATGTAGTCATGGACAGGAATGCTGTGAAATTTATCAACACTTATGAATGAAGTAGTCCTGAAAATGTATTTAAGACTTTATTTTCATTGTTCCTACATTTTTTTGCTTTTTTCTCAAGTGCTAAGGATGCAATCTGCTGTGTTTCTCAAAACAGAAGTTGGGATTTTTTCATGTGTTTTGTCTCTTCTTGCATTGTACCCGAGCTCACCACATAAATAAGAACCACAGACACCCCAGTGGCATGTTCTTTCATGTTATCCATGGTGAGATGTTTCCTGGGCACTCCTGCCAGGGACAAGTACAATTCAAGTAGTTCCCTCCTCCTCCCTGTCTCACTTGTGCCAGAATGGTGTATCTAGCTGGGAAAAAGATCAGCCAAATATTAGAAACTTCTCAAGGTCACTTGAAATCATGTTTTCTTCCCTTTTACCAGACTGTGCAAATATTGTGTTGGGGCAACTGAGGGAGCACTGGAGAAGGAATGGTGGCTCCAAAAGGCAGCTGCGTGGTGAACAGGAATGTGGACTGATAAATGTTGCCTTAAACAAATGCCTGTGGAAATCTAGACCTGGCTTAAACTAGAGCAATTGAGGTGCTTTCTAGGAATAAAGTTTAGAGATGGTGTCTTTCTAGGAATAAATTTTACCAATTCTTTTAAACAATGGATTGCTTTAATGTTGCTCAGTGTAAAAAATATATATATAGTTAGAGAACAGAGCTGTACATACCCTCAAGCAATTTCATGTGCAGAAGGGAAGCAAAAACAGAATGAGAAGTCATTGCCAATATGAACCTCTACTGATTAAATTTGGTCTTATGAGCTCTGCTGGGAAACACACAAACACTTCAGAGTAAACTTGCTTGAGAAAAAGTCGCAACACTTAATAAACTTTACAAAACTATGAATGGTCTTATTAGGAGAATGCAAACCAGCACTTCCAAGGAAGAAAATAGCATGCTACTTCTTTATTCCCATTATAAACTCAGCAAAAATTTAGGGTCCAACTGTCCACAGTCTCCTTTTGTCTTAGTAAATATTAATGGCTCAGGTCACCTCATAGGATTATGGTCCACAGAGATTTTTTTCAAGTGTACATGTTAAAGAACCTTTTACTCAAGGAAAAGTTGTTCAAGGAAAGTTGTTTTCACAGTCCAATATTCAAGATGTCTGTCACTTGATATTCAAATACTGCAATTTACCCTCTGTCATGGTTTAGGAATGGTGTTCCCCAATTTAGTGTTCCCATTGAAACACTCTAAACTGTGAGCTACTTGCTTATTCCCCCTCCTCCTGCAGCAGGATGGAAAGGACAATTGCAGTCACAAAGAGTAAAGATCATGGGTTGAGATAAAAACAAAGTATTGGGAAACAGCAATGGAGTAAGAAAATGTACAGTAACTGTTACACTATCAATAACAGAGGGAACTGGCACTATATGGCCGCTCCCTCCACCATGCTTACTTGAACAGAAGAGACCCCTTCCCCCATCCCTGGAAAATGACATGAGAAGGCATAGAATAACCTGCCAATGCCTGCTTCTGGCTGCTGCAAAAGTTAACCCTGTCCTGACGAGAACCAGGACACCTTCTTCCAATAAAATATTTCAATGGGCAGTACTGAAGTGCAGAAAGAAGATACTTACTCTTCATCTAAATGTACATCAACAGAGACTTAGAATACAAGTCTTCTCATTTTATCAATTTCTAAAAGAAAAAGAAAGGGAAAGGTGTTCTCTATTATTTAGACTGAAAATATCTGTGATGTGTCAATGAATCTTATGAGATCAGAAAACAATTGAAAGTACCTTGGTATGTGTGCATGAGTGTTATACAATGAATGTTATACCACAGCTCTTATGTTGGGCTGGCATAGTGTACCTTAGTAAGACCTTCTCCAGCACCCTAACCTATACCAAAACTAGAATAATAAAGATGTATATTCTGCAGAAATAATTTGAAGGAAACATTTTCTCTGCAAGTGGAAATGTCTTGCACTTACTTCAGTTCAATTTAATAGAGTATATCACTGGCTGGGATTTTATTTTATTTCACTAATCTAAAGAATGTGCTGCAGTCAGAGGAGAGAAAGAAGATGGCTTCTTAAAATTGGATACTGCTGATAAAATGTGGAAAAGTTCTCTTCCTGAAAACAATATCCTATATCTAATGGTAAATTACCAGTAAATTCCATTACGTTGGTGGGCTTGGCATGTGGTGCTTATTGAATGTAGGAACAAAGCCACTTTATACATCACAATGTTCACATTACAAATTCACTGCTTATAATGGTCTGCAAGTGTGTATGCAATTTTTCTGAACTTATGAAATATATTTCTGACACCTCAGGTATTGATGTATGCATGTGTGATATTGCCCCAGTGCAGTAAGGGAGACTTAACTGATGTCTGCAAGATTTGATTTATTACAAGTAAATATGATTGCCTTCATAATCTGATTTTATTATGTTCGGGGCTCTCGCAGGTAAACTTTTAGTGGAAGGAAGAATACCAGTTTTATTAAACCAGTCTATTTCTGCAAACCAAATTGCTTCTTGACAAAAAGGAAGAGAAGAGAAAAAAGAAGTAAGAGCAAGAAGGAGAAGGATAAAGGATCAATTCTTTATGCCAAACTTCATTCCCTCACATGAATGTTCTGGAATGCTGAAAGTTACTTTCTGTCTCTGTTGGACAAGAAGGCAGAGAACCAATCTGTTCATGTCACTGAAACTCTGCAGGATCAAGGCAAATCATGCCATTAGAACTTCTGTAGTTGCAACATTACTTTGATAGTGCCTCAGACGTTCTTGCTGTAAAGTATAGAATCAGATCTTACAGTATTTGTTCAGCAGAAGACAATATTCCATACATGCTTCTGTGCAGCATGCTTTTTTTATTTGTTTGTTTGGGGGTTTTAGTATATAAGAGGTGCTAAAATTGTCAAAACTACAAAAAACAATTCCTTCCTGAGTGGGAAGGATGGGATTATATATATTGACCCCTTTATGCAAAAAAATAAAAAAGAAGTATACTGTGTCTTCCCATGCTGGTGAGCCAATTTTTATCCGAGTTATGTGCTGTCTTATTCTCCTATGCAAGCTGAAAGGTTTTTCTCTGTATTGTTCAAAAATTATCTGTGGAGCAAAACATGTTTTTTTCCCTTTTATGTTGATGTAAATAAATACTGACCAACCCACCGAAGTCGATACAGTTTTGAGCAAAAGAAAAACATGATGGCTAACAAAAAGAGTTGTCTATCCAGTGTTTCAGAGAGATGCAGAGCATCTGTTCAGTAAAAACAGGAAGCAATTTAAAAGTTGTTTCATCAGAGTAATTGTCTGATTTGAAAGTGATGATATGCTAGTTACGATGAGATACCCTTTCATGGTAAGATCTTAAAAGCCTGGTATGCATCCTGCTATACAATGCTGTCCAGTTCTGTGACTTTTAAGACTGTGTATGAACTTTCTGGTTACAAACACTTAGATCTCCAAATTTAACATGAGCCTTTACTTAACTTGTAAAAAAAAAATTGGAGACAATGTTGAGAAATATTTTTCAGAGAGCTGGCTATTTTTTTTTTCTGCCCATGTTTAAAAAAAAAAAAAAAAGAAAAGAAATAGTAACTTGGTAAAAACTGATGTTTGACTTCTTTGAACTGAACTGGATCTTCTGTCTCAGCTGTTTATTTACCATTAAGTTCCTTTTCAAACGTAAAAATTGGCAAAAAACTTGTTTGAGATACTACTCACATTCTCTAAAATCTACTTACCCAGGCTAATGACACTTTTGGAATACTTACTAGTTTCTAAAGGAAGCTAAGAACTTTGTTTTAAGCAAGAAAATCTAGCATGTTGGAATAAGATGAGATAGGTATGTAGGTTTAGAAATGAAAAGGGGCTTGTTGCTGATGTGAGTGGTAGGACAGTCAATTTGAAAGGGCAGTAGCGGAGAAGCATAGAATAGCGATTTACAATGATGCAGTTTAATTTTTCCATATACACAACTATTTTCCTATATGCAACTTACTGTATCCTGCTATTCAACATCACATAGAGATGATTTTTTTAATTTCCTCTGATTGCCACTGTATTCATGACCATTTGTATCCACTAACAACACAGAGACCTATTTCCAGATGATGTAGGTGTCTCAGTCTTGGCTTAATTATTGTTATTACCTTTTGCTATCCTTTAAGTGAGAAAGGTGGTAAGTATGCCTACAGCTAAATGAGGGACAAAGGCCTAATTCTATTTCATTGTAAGTTGATTGCATGTGTTGTTTTTCATACAACACAGCAACTCCAGAATCACACTTAGAGAATGAAAAGACGCAAAATCCCAGATGAATAAATCTAAGGAGCATAAATCCCATCACATCCAGGGGACAGATGAACTCATTCAGTAGTTCTCAGAAATGGACTAGGAAAACCACCGCATTATTAATGTGTGTGTATGTGTTTGTTTACTTGTATGAAATACATACTTAGACCCTACCAATGGGAAATAAAACCCAGCAATATGTCTTTATATTTCTTCAATGATATTAATTTCTTCAGCAAAGGGTAACAAAAAGTTTAGTTACTCTGTAGACATAAGTCTCTGATATGGTATAAATATGAGATAGTGAACAGTGTAATGGAATTTTATTTTCATCCAGTAGGGATGACTGTACAGAATCCATTAGTGGTTTTTCTTTGCTCTGCCACCTGTGAGTTACGCAGTCATTCCTAACTCATGAAAATGAAGTATGCTGTCCTTCCTGCCACCAGAAACCCTATATTTATGAATACATACAATGCAGAACGTATTAATGTGTGTAGCACTGGCTCATCTGTGGGCCTTCAAGTATACATGAATTGCATAGTACATTCATAAATAGGTCTTACTGTGTGGCTATATACCCATAATTATAAAGGCTTAAGGGCACAAATTCTAGTAAATAAACGAATGAATAATTTTAACTGAAGATATGCCAGAAGATGTGCTTTTGCAGGGAACTCAGCCAGCAGGTACTTGCCAATACATGAACAAAGACAACATTTTCTGTTCTAAACACTCAAATTGAAAAATTCGGAATGTCACATAATGCAAATGACACACAGAGTCATAACAACACATTATTATCATTTATATTACTTCATTTCATGACACAATCACTGATAAATTGAAACTAAAATGACAATAGCATCATGAATCGCTTTTTTTTTCCCCTGTCTCTAAATTTTTTTGGTAAATAGAATCCTGGCTTAAATTTGAAAGAATTCATAGTTTCTTCATTTGGTAATTTCTTGTAAGTTAAAACACTGTGTGACAGGAGAATTTCTAATACCAAAACCAAACTCTTTGCATAGAAATAAAGTTGTTCTCTGCAAGGTTCTTTTTCCCTGTCAATCCAGTATGTTTTATGTGCACTAAATTCACGAGAGTCCATGGGAATTACAACTGAGCTCTTGAGGTAGGTTGCTGTACTTGTTTTTAATTTCTCTATTAAGCTCATTCAGGACACATGAATATAACATGATGGCATAGTCTTCCAAATGCTGTAGTATAGTTTTCTGTAGATGTGTCAGTGTCCCACATCTACTTTAGCAAGCTCTGTTTTTTTGGTCAAAATTTTAGCCTAAAGCTTTTCACAGGCTACCATAAACTACAAAATTATCCATCAGCTAAGGAAGGTTGTAGTACCAAAAATTAAGGGAGCAAATATTCTTAGCAAATTCTTTACCACTTGCTCTTTGGAGAAGGAGAGGTATCCTAGCCTTTAATGGCATTTTAGACCAGTGGTATAAAGCTGGGTCATCCTGTAATGTCATGTTTGGGAAGCTTGTGATAGGCTGTGTAGGTGGTAAGTGTGCCCAAAGATGTAGCAATGGTCTCCCTACAGCATTCTGATTAGCACTGATGTCTTGATGTCTTGTAGAATTTGATGGAAAGTGGAAATGTTGTGTTGACTGCTCTGTTTACAATGACAACAGGAGTGCAGGCGCTGGGACTCCAGATTCCAAGAAAACAGTAAACAAAGGATGACTTTTTCAATTTAAGGAAAAATTACTCTACCTTTGCTTACAAGACAATTCTCTAAGCACTATAAATAACTCTCCGGCCTCAGATTTGGGAAATTCAAGAAGAGGAATGGGCTAAAAAAAAAAAAAAGAGTTCAATCTACATCTTCTTGCCCTGGATGTTCCTGT
This sequence comes from Cephalopterus ornatus, assembly GCA_013396775.1. Lineage (NCBI taxonomy): Eukaryota > Metazoa > Chordata > Aves > Passeriformes > Cotingidae > Cephalopterus > Cephalopterus ornatus. The sequence goes on from VZRE01004579.1 coordinate 29,766, forward strand.
GTGTTGCTTAATAATTTCCCTTTCTTCATTGGTTTGATTGAAATCTTTTTGAATTACATGTTTTTGTGTTTTTATAATAACTTTCACAAACCACCATGGTCTCTGTCTACATCTAGACCTTCAAACCAAAATTCAGTAAAGTTAAGAAAACAATAGGAAGATTTACGAAATGTCTGTAAGAAGAGAATGTTTTAGATATCATATATTTAATTTTTATTTTTTTTAATACTATGGGCTACTAACACTGAAGATCACTGTTCTTCCTCCATCCTCGACACAGACTCAAAAACCAAAAAGCAAATTTTACAGAAAAGGTGTATCACAAAATAGCTCATCTTATGTTGCTGTAGGATAACTCACGCCTCCTACAGATAACCTTATTTATTCTCTGAAATTGTAATATACAGAAAGTTTTAAAAGTGACAGAGAGAAATAATAGCTTATTAAGTAGTAAAAGCAGACATTTTTCTTTATATTGCAAGATCATGTATCTTTAATAGAAACAAGCCACAAATTCCATGGAGTTTTGCATGTTCTGGTATCTGTCTTTGGTAATGATTGATTACATGGAATGATCATCAATTGCTGCAACATGTCATCATGTGATCATTTTCAGCATTTCTACATTAACTTAAATGAAATTGAGGAGCATAGCAAGAACATATGGTCATGGACCAGATGTATTTCTTGGCTCCATCTAAAAGTCCTAAAATATTACTGAGATACATACCTGGGGTATGTATATATAGATGACTTGCTGACAGTGTTCAGAGGTGCTCTTAAGCCCTCGGTTTCTTAGTCTTGGTCTACCTAATGAAGCTTAAGAGCAGAGGACATAAAAGACATCAGTCAAAGCATACGAGCTACAGTCGACTGTTGCTACTGTGCGATAACACATCAGTAAAAGCATTATTTCTTTATTGGGTCAGAACTAACTCTATGTGTGTAAGGAACACCAACCTAAGAACTCACATGGCAGCCTCATGGAGCAGCTGCCAATCAAAAGGGCTGCCCAGGAGCCCGCCCACATCACACTCCCTGGAACCCCTAACTCAGCCTCTGACTGGCTATACCACCCCTCAGTCCCCCTGGGAGGCACTGAGTGCTCAGTAGGATATCCCACCTGCAAAGGGCAGCCGAGGTGGCCAAAGCACATAAATACAGCAGCACGTGGTCTTCATTTTGCTTTTTCTCTCAGACCTGCCATCTGCCTTGTGGAGCCAGATTTCTGTGGGACTCTTTAATGGCAGCTTTTTTCTCCTGTTTCCTCTCTTAATCTCTTTCTTTCTTTACTCTTTTAATATCTCTTTCTTTCTTTACTCTTTTCTTACTTAATGGTTTGGTTAACTTAAAACTAGTGGGTTGGATTTCACAAAATTGTGTGGATTGGCATGTGCCACATCAGTGCTTTGTGGAGTGGTCTACTTGGTTGTATGTTACCCCTTTAAACTTCTGCCAAAATCCTTATTTCCTTGTAAAATTAAAATTGTCTCCTGAAAAAAGTGTGTAGCTGCTTCTTTTTAGGCTATCTCAAGGTATTAAGAATCAAAGGCTTTGCAAAAGTTCAGTGGGCGAAATTTTGGAGTCTTGAATACCTTTAAAAGTAATACTCCCAGTTGACCTTGTGGCTCTGTAACTGGGGTCTTACAACTACTGATTCAAAACTCACACTTATATACAATTCCGTTTTCTAAGGACCTGAAAAGTCACATTGACTTTTCAATTGAAATGTGTCTGGAAATGTATGCCTGGCTGTTGATTGAGGTAATTTCTTTAAGAAACAGGATAGAAGAACTTCTGACCTGACTGGGGAGTCCTGCATTGTGAGACTGGTGGATGAGCCATATAGTTTTGTGGAAGTATCTATTTGTATGATCATTCTGGGATAAGATTATATGTTAAATTCAATTATTTTTTGCTCAATCCAATTAATTGTCTTTTCTTCTTTAAGGTAGTAGTCTAAGGCTATGTTCTCATGGTCTGTTTCTTAAAGATATGGGTTTGCTCTGCACAAATTCTCAATTGACTGGAAATTTTGTGCATGGATTAGCTCAGGACTGAACCCAAGCTAATAAATTCTGCCTCTGATTCCTGCATATTAAACTGGGCTTTTTGCAGTGCAGTATTATCAGGGCTTTCCGTTCACACTGTTATGTGTCTGGTCAAGGACAGCATGGACAGACCAAGCCTGCTAAACATTTAAAATTTTGTCCCAGTGATTTTTACGTTCTGTATGTCTGAACACTTTTACATATGCAAAATTTGTCTGACCTAAGTATGTGACTAATGGAGTTCCCATAGCTTTCTGTAGCCTCAACAAAGTAAAAGGGCACAACTTTATGCTCACAGAAATACAGTACATTCTGAATGGCAAAACCTCTAGACCTCACCACTTGTTACCATCCATAAGTGTTCACAAACACACAGCAAGTTTGTGTTCAGTTAAATAAAATGGTAAGTAACTGAAAGCAGGGACTTGTAATGGAAAATGTCATGCAACCTTAAATTGAGGTAGCTTTATGTGTACTGTCTGGGGGAAAGCTGAGGATGTGCTGTTCATTCTTTTTAGTTCAGAGGAGCATATGATTATGGGGCAGAATTACTGGAGGATCATTTGGCGCAGACAGTAGTGAAAGTCTTTTTTTTTTGCTGTCTGTACAGAGATGTTGAGGCAGGGGATTGTGGAAAATTGCTAAAAACTAGGAGTGCATTCTAAGATTTGGATTCTTCAGCTATATACACAAAAGGATACAAAATATATCTGGTGTTATGCCATCCTAAACAGCATTCATTTCCTCTACTGCAAAGTGCAAACCTAAGTTTAGACAAAAATATAATATTTATTACATGCGAGTCTCAACACTAATCTCCTGTCCAGTGAAGCAAACAAGTTCACCTGAAGCTGACTCATGTCCAACACGATGAATCATAACTTAAAATAGCGATAAGTAAGTCAGTGGGACATAGCCAAGCACAATGTAGAATAAACTCATCTTTTTGATACAGTGGAGTTGCCTGTTAAAGAGGAAAACTATAAGGCGGTTTTCAAAAGAAGAACTACTTTGAAGGCACTATTGATCTCACAAAGGTGAGACTGAAGCACAAAGATGCTTTCTTTAAAATGGAAGACTTGCATCCTCTAGTTCCCACAGGCAAGGCTTGACATTAAATAGGTCCGAGGAAAATCCTGCATAGTTGTTCAAATAAGGAAAGAAATTGCCTCACGATATACAGCAGCCTACCACAATGGGAATGGGAGCAGAACAATGGGGGAGGAAGTTAAAAGATCAATCCTAACCACATTGAGAAGGCCTCTGCCAAGAATAAGCTTTCTATATTGGATACTAATCCTCAGATACATTTCAATGTTTTCTTAAACTTTTTACATTGGTCAACATGTGTATCGATCAGCAGGCCAACAAATTTAAATGTATTTGCCAGGGTGAGGAATAGGTGTGGGAGGGGCAGGAGTTTGCAAAAACATACATAAAGAAGTTACATATTGTGTTTCTAAAAGAAGAATAAAGATTTTTGATTTTCCCCTCCCTGACTATAACAGATGTCTGCTTCTTACATCCAAGTGAAACAGGAGGTTTTCTGGATCCTGGTTTTAAACTCTTACTCCTGTTAGTATAAATGTGGGTGTTTTCAGGACATCCCTGGACAGTTATTAAACCACTGACCGGTGGAGGCTCTGCTACAGATGGATTTAATTCAAGACTGGTGCTATTATATTAATGGGTTTAATTTTAAACAGGACTAGCCTTGCTAGCCAAATTACTGCCATTTAAATCAATTGGCTTAGGGGAAAAAACAGCCTGACCATAGCCATTAGACTTCAATTTATTACTGTATCAGTTTTACACTGGGTAAGGCATATTGCTCAGTGTCTGTCTTCCTTTCCTTTGGTTCTACTTCCTCCTCCCCACCATACAGTAATAAAAGGCCTACAGGAGAAAAAAAAAGAAAATCTGAAACATGACAATTATTTAAAGTCAATGTTTCATGAGCAAAGACCAGGTAGCTCATGAAAGAGACTCTCCATAGGATCCAATACTTTCCTTTGATTTCACCTCATTAAATTGAGATTCAAATGATCTAACAGATGTATTCATTTAAAAAGACATTCTACCGCATTTTTTTAAGATATAAAAAAGTCACAATGCCTTTTTTTTTAACACATTTCAACCTGATTCAAATAGAAAAGCAAAAGGGAAGAAAATGCTTTAGATGTGCTCTTTTGATTTTTTCCAATCTTGCCTGAATAAAATGGAATGGGAGATCAAGAACACTCAATTAATTTCAACACTGGGTGTCAGAGGGAAAAGAAGAGGGAGGAGGGGGGGAACATTATAGATGCACAACACTTAACAAATGCATAGATTGAAAGAAGGAAATATGTGGGGGGAGGGAGATAAAAAAACGTGTCTATATTTTATTGCACTCAGTAAGCTTTTCACTTGTATTTATAGCTGCAATTATATCTCAATGAGGTTTGTCTACAGTGTTGGCTTCACGCTAATTTTCCCCCTCACTGCATTCTTGGAATAGCCTCGGACTGTTTATGAACCAGACATATTGACCTCATTTACAGCTAGCAGTTTAAATCCATAATTTTTCCACCCACAATCCCTCTTTGACATTCCGGCAATGCGGCCGGCTCACTGAGACTGAACTAAAAGTCTCACACTTC
>VZRE01004580.1:1316-18016 GCA_013396775.1 Cephalopterus ornatus
AATTTCTAAGGAAGATATTACACTGCATGAACTTCTTTGAAAAAAATTAAGTCAGTTTCTTTCCATTGACCTTGCTTCTTTCTCCTCTTTGCAATGGGTACGATAGTACAGATATGAGTTACTCAGTGAAATCCTGAGTGCAATGGAGAGGGTAAATCGTAAACTGTAGTTCAACTTCTCCTACAAAATAATAAGTAGAGACATATTTAGCAGGTGGTAGACTGGAACAAAAAGAAAGAAATGGTCATGCAATGTGGAATTCAGCTGCAATTTTTATTTTTTACATAAGTTGTATTGTTTAAAGTTACATGGATTCAGAAATAATCTCGAGAAATTAATTTGGGAAAAAAAACCCACTGAAAGCTATTGCTTATTAAGTTATTATCTTCTGGCTCATGAATTCCCTGAATTGCAGACTGATGGAAGCTGGGAATATTTACTGATTACTGTCGCTCACTCTATTCCTGTGCCATCCTGGGCACTATTAGAGAGAGAATATAAGACTAGGTAGACCTTTTGTCTCCTCTGACGGATGAGACTGTTATGCCTCCTGTTTTTTTAATCAATATTATTGTCTCAGTCACTTTCAATAACTTTACTAAAAAGTGATAGGTCTTATTTCTTATGTCTGTAACAATATCAGCATCCTTTATTGCACAAAAATCTAGTTACTTAGCAAAAAACAAAACTGCAAACAGCGTTCCAAGTTTAGTAAGATCTTTAGATATTCATAGGCCCTGGATTTAAAACTCAAAAAAATTGATTTCTGTAGTTTGAGTACAGATTCTGTGCATTTAAAGTGTTCCATGAAGAATAAAGGATACTAGAAATAATTACTATTATTCCAGTATTTTCAGAATGCAATCAGTATTTATGTCTTTATTACATGCCTGTGACAGGCAAGGATAAGTGAGTGCATCTTTTACACTGTCTGTTTCCTTATGATTAGAAGTATTTGTATAGAGACACCATTATACTTTTGAAAAAATTTCAGGAGAAAACATGGGAGCATCTGTAGTGAAATATTTTAATTGGGTTGACCATTTTTTTTCATCGCATTGTTCATTGGGTCATGAAATCACCAAACATATCATCATTAACTCCTCTGTATGCTTAATATAAAGAAATATGTTACAAAAAAAAGGTAGGTAGTGATTCAGTTCTTCAGCAGGAGAGTTTGCATGGTGAAAGTTAAAAATATTCCATAAGAATCTGAATCTATTGGATAGTAATCCTGTTAGAGATCTTTATTGTATCTCAACTGCCCACCTTAGCCATACAAATTTCATGTAGAAATAGGCCAGACATGGCAAGGTAAGTCAGAAATAGTCCTGGTGGAGCATGCTTTAGCACCTGCTGAGCTTCAGTGCACATTTCCAGCTAGTCATGATGGCAAGAACCTGTCTAAGCTACTGTGTCCCACCAGGCAGCATTGCTGCAATTTCTCTTGTTGGATAAGCAAATGTTGGGGTTTTGCCAGAGGTTTAATTTTTCAGGAAATTGAACTTTAGCAATAAAAATTTAATAACACATCCCAGTTGAAACAAAGCATATGTTAGTTGTATTGTTTCCTAACCACTGATGCACTTCCATTTTCATTTTCTTTGTTTCACTTCCATTTAAAAAAAAAAATTATTAAGCCATACTTTTCTGCTCAGAAGGCCTGTTTTGACCAATAAAAAATGAATTGTGAACCAAAAATTTATGCCAACATATCTGTGATCAAAAGTAGAGAATGGAAGTTGGAGGAAGGCTTAATGATAAATAGGATTAGTGTTCACTCTGGGTTTGCAAGTGTAACTGTTGAAAAGATCTGGAACTATGCAAGGTACAAGGAAAATAAATTGTATTAAAAAAATGCATGAGGTAAATTTGTTCTCAAAGAAACACATAAGTATTTGCTATGTATTCTTAAGAATTGTTTACTGGCAGTTTATTTCTGCACTGGTAAAGATATACATTGAACATTTTTTTGCCATGGATGGATTTTCCATTTGAGTGATTCTTTAAGGTGAGATTGCTGTTCACAAGGAGGAGATTTCACAAGACTTTAATGACCTTCTAGTCCAGTCCTAGACACACTTTCACTCTCAGGAATTACAAATAGAAATAATCTAAAATGTAAACAACTCCAAGAAAATTGCTTTTTTCAATTGTTAAATATTACGGGTTTATCCTCAATTAGGTGAGCAAAAAACCCCTCACTTTTGAGAAATAATCTCAGGTTCTTGGTGAGTAAACATGACTACTCAACAATCTGATGAAAGCACAAACAGGTCCAACCCTCTCCTGCCACCAGAAAATAGATAAAGCTGAAAAAATTAAAGAGTGATTTAATGGCCTGTCCTCCAACAGAAATTGTGTTGAATGTCCATGATCAATGACATATTATCTTTTCGTTTTTGGTGTTGGTGATTTTTTTTCCCTAACTAGCTTTATTCAATAAAGACCTTGGAAGTTATTCTTTTTTTCTCTAATTCTTGCAATATTTTCTATGTGTTTTCCAAAATAATACAAAATTGTTATCTCTGATTGAAAAGTTATGAAACTTTAGAAAAATGTTAGTAACTCCAACATATCTTACAAAATTACATATTCATTGTGCCTGATTTAACTTGATTATTTCTACTGTCACTCCAGTTTTGTGAAGTGCCTTATCAACAAATTGCATTTTACTACACAAAATCAGTAGCACATTCACTGCAAGGTAAGGGAAGAAGAAATAAGATTTTCAGTGTTGGAATACAAATTTCCTTTCCCTTGCCATGTCTTTTATTGTTAAACTGTGTGAAATCAATTGAAATTCTGATTTCTATGGATAGTTTCACTCAAAATACTATCCTCACATTGTATTTAAAACATTGTTTTATTTTGTGAAGAAATTATTGATTAAAAGTACTAAACTTTTTTTTTTTTTGGTGCCAACTGATTGTTAAATTAAGCAGTTTTGCTCTTTGGTTTTCTAGCTAAAGTAATCTGATGGATAAGAATGATGCACAGAGTGGCTACGGAATTGGGCTACAAGTTTTACTGCAACTCTGAAGTTGCTGTAGCTCCCATGACATTGCCTTTAGGACAGGAAAGGACTGGTTCAAAAGTGCTACTCTTGCTAGTAGCACTTTATAGAGCAGGACTTTTGTATTCCCAGTGTCTGAACATAATTGAAGTGCAATTCACCCTAATGTAGCAAAGTAGGAAACTCAGGTTTTCAGTTTGAAAAGCCACCCAATAAGTAGTATGTTCAGGTCTCAAGCTCTATTTTGTCACACCACTCTAAGTAAATTGGTAGGGGAAGTTTGCCACAAGTACGATGGGAAAGAAGGCCAGGTGGGATCCGTCTTTAGATGCAGAATAGCAGTGCTAATAACTTCTGTTTGGGTTCTTTTCCACCTGCTCTCCTCTTACACACATTATATATTTGAACTTGGAAAAAAATCATTGCAGAACTGATCACAACACATAATACTCTCAAAGATTATCTTTTCAGAAAAAACAGGTGCTGCCCACCTTTCTAAAACAGCCTAACTGTGAACTGCTGTGTTAAAGAGCTTTTTCAATTGTGTGCTGTATGAAGGAGAGTCAACTCCATGCTTTCCACTTTCCTGGAGAAGCCACAAAGCTCCATGCCAGTGCGGAGAAACATGGGATACTTTTCACTCACCTGTGCTGCAGCAAAAGCTGTGCTATTTGTAGTGTCAGAAGGGAGGCAAAGAGGCTTAGAAAACTAGTAACACATGCGTCTGAGTTAAGGCAGATGAAATAAATCTGTTTCGCTTGGATAATTTCAGAAAACACACCGAGATGGTGAGTGCTGGAATCACAGTCTCAGTCGGTTTGATAGATTGCCCTGGCAACAGATTCGAAGTTGAGATTCTGCTTCTGTTTTACATGGAACATGTATACAACAAGCCATTTTAAAAGGAAAGCATTCTTTCTGTTCAGGTCCTTGAAACTGGAGTAGTAGTGCTTACACTCAGAGTGGTCTGAGAATGCTGGATCCCCTGAATAAATGGGGGGACTCCATCTCCAGATCTTTGCCCAAATTTCACATTTGGCATGGAAGTTTTTCCTTTCGTCCAAAACATTCCCAATTTGTATCACTAGTCAACTTCTGTATAAGGTTGGACAAAGCTTAAGCTCACTTCTTTGAGTCTTTAAAGCAAATTGACTGGGGGCAAGCCAAAGGGATTGTCCTAGACTCTCAAACACTCCACATTAGGATCTTATGTGCAATAGTGCCCCTGCACATGCATGCCTCCTGTGCTCATTTCAATGACTAGGGAGGCTGCTTCTCATACTAAGTGGCCTCTGGAGGTTACAGCTGTCAAAAATGGCACTGAATGTGGCATATCTTAAGCATTTTATTGGACCTAGCTGCAACATCTACAAGTATTTCTCCTGCTTGTGCAAAAAGTTACAACCTGAAGTCCAAGAAGTAGCTGTCTCCCCTGTTTTATATTTCTCAGCAATTTCCACAGGGGCAGGACTGAGCCTCTTTCTCAGAAGGAAGATGAACTGTTGACTGATTCCTGGGGAGGAGAATAATTACTACTCATCTAACTGTCCCTGGTTAAACTGAATTCATGAGAAAAAAAGGGTAATGATGAAAGGAAATTGTAGGATTGTGACAGGTAATAAACAGCCACTAATAACTAAAAGGCAAAAAGTGCTTAATACTATATTTTGTGGCAGATTAATTGTATTTAATGAAGAAAAATGAAGTGATAATAAAGTTTCATTGAAAGTTTTGGTGCTTTAAATCTTTCTAGAATATGGAATTTACAGTATCTGCACAGACTTAATCCATTCCTGTTACAGTGTTGAGTTTCCAATCCTGCTGACCTTCTTAAACAACGAATGGGCTGGAAGCACAGAAATTAGCTAAATACGTGTTCTCTAAACCAGCTATACCAGTCAAATTTGGTATATTATTGATTATCACTGCCGGCTTGAAGCAAGAGAGACCATTGTTTATATATTCACTGTTGCAGTTTTTAAATTTCATGAGTAGCTTTACAGTTGCTCCAGCTGGAATATAAACATTGTTTTGTGATTATGTTTCCCTAATCGAATCGAATCGAATCGAATCTTTTAATTATCATTTTCTTTTTTGTTTTGTATGAAAAATCTGATAATGTAAGAGGAGCTCATGACAGCCTATTAGTCATCAGCATGTGGCAACTAATAACTAAACAACATTTTTGGGGCAAAAAAATCTCAGATTTATTAGACTGTGGTAACACTAAAAAAAAGCCTTGACCCCCCTGGTGCTGACACTGAAATGATGTTTTCTCCTACACTTTAAATGCAAGCAGTGTTGGAAAATCAAGATGTAGATTTACATTTTTATATTGTAGCAAAATGACCCCTTCCATCTTAGTTCTTAATCATATTTCTTTATGATACCCAAAATCATATTGTAATTTTCTTGGCTGCCCTGTATGTCAGTTTATGATTTCAATGAAACATCAGTTAAGACCCCAAAGTCTTTCCTGGAATGTGACTGTCCATTGCAAATTCCATATCATATAAGCATGTTTTTTTTCCCCCCAGTTGAATTGTCAGTTCTGACTGAGAGTTTCATTCACAAAAACTGTAGAGTTTTTGGGTAGCATTGAATATCCAGAAAAGCTTCATCTGCAAACTTTCAGTTTCAATGTTCACTTTCTTCCCTGAATCCCCAGTGCAGATATTGAACAAAGCTAGTCTTAACACTGATCCTCTGAGTATTTTGGCTAAGCTTTCTTTGTCCTGAAAACCTTCCAGATCCTGTTCTTTGCTTCCTTATCTTTGAAGAACTTTCAGTTCATTAAATGACATTTGCTCCAATCTCATCCCAAGTTTCTGTAGTGACTTTTAATTCACAACACTTTTAGAAATCTGAGTGTAGTATTTTGTTCATTGGACTGCTTTTGTCCATATTGTTACTGACTCTACCGTAAAACTTGTGCGGTAGGATTTCCTGTCTTCTTCCAAGCTCTTCTCTGTGTTCAGTGGCATGTTCAATGTAGGTTTAAGGTTGAAAGGTAGACTTGCTGGTTTGTAACTCCTATGATCGCTTTTAAAGCCACTTCTGTGACAGGGGGACATCTGTATTTGCAGATGTTCTTATAATCTAATTCTGATATCTTCAAATTTATCTAAAGTCCCTGAGACACATTTAAACTGAATTGCCTTTTAATGTATTCTATGGTCTTTACAACTTTTACATTTCTACAACACATTACTGAAAGTAACAATTATCAAATTAATTTGGTTGTTTCTGTACACAATGTAACAATGAAAACGAAACTATTTACACATAAACTCAAACAATATGCTTGTTTTAAATGAAAAGAGAGAGAAGTGAATTTGATTTTTATTTGGATACAATTGCATGAAGAAATTTAATTCTCACCTAATGCCACAACAGCAGTTATGAGGGAAAGAATTAGTTAAGTGAAATGATAAATGATATCTCAGTGGGGTGTAACAGTAGGCAGTGCATCAAATGAGGAACTTAAAGAAGCCTGACAATATAAGTTTCCCTTATAAATGAGAAACCAGAATTCAGACTGCAAAAAATGTTATATGTGGAAGTCAACAGAACCAGACTTTAGCATTTAAGCTGAAAGCTGGACTGAAAGTGTTTCTGTCTATCTGATGTTATTGATCTTTGGTTGAAAGAAAAATCAGTAATCCATGTCACAGAAAGCACATCTTGAGCTTCCAAGTGCTGGACATTACAATGTGTTCCAATTTTGAATGTAAGAAGATAATCAACTTACGTCATCACAGGAATTCCTCTTTGTGTGATCTTAGGGATTTCCACTTTTCAATATGCTATGCTGCTTTTAAATCTTCTGAAATCCTTATTCTCATTGAGGATCCTGGGATTCATGGAAAACAGAGAATTCAGTCTTATGTACTATGGGTTGTCTGACACTGTTATTGTGATTGGTTCCTCTCAAATCTCAGCTTGGGAGTTGCCAGGGAAACGCTATACATCCACTTCAGAGTAACTCAGGAAATTCTTGTGGCTGTAAGGGCTTTTAATTTCCCTTTGTCCTGTTTTAGAAATCTGACCATGTTTCAGTTTTGAACCTATAGTTCCCCAAGTAAATTTCTGCAGTTTACATAGCCACATGATTGAGCTGATAATTTAGATGCAGCAAAAGCTGCACCTTTAGGTGTTGCTAATGGCTTATTCATATTTGTTGGAGATAGCAACAAAATATTACTGTATTGCATACTGTTGAAAGTCATCTTTTTGCAAATCTTTGATTGTTTTTATATCCTGAAGGTAAGGGAATGCATAGGTGTTTGTGAGGGTATGATGTTATCATTATTAACTGAGAATACTTCCTAATCCAGCATATGACATCTTAAAATTGAGAAAACCAAAATAAAATTGAAGTAAAAACTGTCCACATACTGAAATTTTATAATCTTGCCAATGAGATTTAATAGAATGAAGAAAATACATAAAAATTTGAATGTACATCAGTAGGATGAACTATTGAAGCTATACATTATTTATTTTTGTGTTTTACTATGTTTTTTCAATATGCCATCCTTTTCAAGTCTACTTGAGAGAACTGAGTAAAAATATACCTGGCAGAAGTATTTAACCTATTGACTGTAATACACATGGCACATTAAGCATGAACTAGATAGTAAGTTATAGCTCCAAATGCTTGGAAAAATAAAGCTAACTGTGAGGAAATTGCTTTTGAACTCTCACTGAGTTCAGTTTGTTGCAGTTACTATGTCACGAGTCAGTTTGTGGGCAGTGCTCTGTCTGAAAACTGTTGCATCAAATTCACTTTCCCAGGCTGCAGGAGCATTACAAAAAACACAGCATATTACTCATTAATGCATTAGTGATGGACATCCAACTTCCAAACCTGTTAAGTTAGAATTTTGCGTTTACCTGGTAGCACAGCTGACAGCAAAAAGGATTTAGCCATCTGCCATGAATACCCACTGGGATCAGCCCCAGATCAAAATTCTTAAGTTTTGCCTTGCATGTTTTGAAGTATATATTCTTTGTCATTTTTCTTTTCCTATTTCAGTGCTCCTTTTCTTTATATCTCAGTGATTTGTGTTCAGAAAGAGGCTTCACTGACTGCCTACCTAGACACTACTTTTCGCTTTGAGCCCATCAATACAGGGAATGTTCAGTAAAAACAATCAAATATATTTTTAATTATAAGCCTTTAATTCACTCTTAATCAGAAGATAAATCATGGTTTCTTGAGATTTCACTTTTATCAGAGAACACCTAGTACATGACCGGTATGCACAACAACTGTATAATCTTCATGGTCTACAATGCTTTGTACAGATTATTTTGAGGGATATTTGTAGATGTATCTTTTACCTAATGTTGTAGCATTGTCAGAGTATTACAATGCTCTGGGTATGGGATTCATGATTTAGAATCAGAAGTCTGTTGTGGCAAGCTACACTTGTAAAGGGTTGAATTAGTTCTTCTCCTGCCCTTCTACATCCTTACAATAACTCCAGCAACTTTTTAAACTGTATCATAAAACTTATTCTTGCCAGGAGAGCAGAAACTGAGGAAGTCAATATCTACTCAGTATCTATCCCCTTCCATCATATATTCATTGGTCTACAGCCAGCAACAGTGAATTGTGCTGCATTGTCAATGTTTTCTAGGTTTGTTTTTTTGTTTGTTTTTTGAAATTCCAAGTGGGTTTTTACAGAATATCAGATCGGATTATTTGGCTTCTAAAGAAGTGTCCCTTTTATCATTTCCTAACTTAACATTAGTTGCAAAAGGTGCAATAACTCCAGCTGTTTTATAAAAGGGAAATTGACTTATCATGATCAAAGGATATGCGATATGTAAAGAGAAGAAGCAGATTGTGCATCATATATTTACCAAATTAAAAAGTAGAGCATATCAGGATGGGACTGATGTAAAATAGATAATGCTACCCCTTTAACAGTTGTCCTGCACATAAGAACAATGGTAACTATGCAGTACAATTAATTTTCATTCTTATTCACCTGGGAATAGGAAATAGTTTTTTTTTGCTATGCTGCCATTATACTGCAGTTCTTTATTACAAAGCAGACCTTTTAGAGTCCTGGGTAGTGACACACAGGCAGCTATGTAAGCATCTCTGCAAAATTCCTCACAGATTTAAGACTCTGAAGAAGAGTTTTTGGAGAAGCTCCATGATATCTTGGACAGTGATGGAAAACAATTACAGTATCCCTCCTATTCCAAGACCTTTTTCCAGCAGGGCCTTAAATTTGTTCCACGTTCTGACTATATCCTAGGAGATCTGGGTTACAGAAAGGAACACTAGTAAGATTTCTGCTAGGCTGCTTCTGAGTAGTGGTAAGTCTAGTGATGTGCAACTGCTGCCCTTTTAAAAACATGAGTCTGTGGGCAGTGAAATCAGGATGTTATTCAGTCTGCGTGCCTTCTGGGAGTCAACAATGGCCACAATTGTCATTAACGTTGCTTGCAGGGAAATTTGTTCGTATATACATTCCAGATCACAATATGCAATTTCAAAAATGTTCCTGAATATCATCAAAGACTGATGATCTTCTTCAGATGCTGCATTAGTTCCAAAACCTTAAATCCTCCATAACAGACTTGGCCTACTTGTCAGCAAAGGTAACTGTTTACAGGGAAATATGGATCTTTCTAACCTCTGGAGAAACTATTCTCTGCATTTTCCTTTAAACTGCACTTTTCTGTAACTTTCTTACACGTTTTTGTTGGGGACATTAGAATGAAAGTTTACTTCCTTGAAGGTAAGAGGTCTTGCAATTTTGAGAAAAGCTACTTGAACTTATATCACTTTATAATGAATAAAAGTTAAAAAGTAGTTCAAACAGTTATAAATTAATTAAAATATCTTCATCCTGTTGAATCCATGTTGAATCCAAGATTTCCTTTAATTTCATTAGGGACTCATTCAGGGTGAGGCAGAATAAAATTTGAACGAAATCTAAACATTGCTGGCATGTGTACATTCACATAGCCCTTTTTTTAAATTAGAATCTCACTACACAACTTTTCCTTAAAAATATTAAACTACTTCTTGTCTGTAGTTGAGTGTTCTTAGAACCAGAATCTAAATCTCATTTTTTATATTTATACATATAAATGTATGTATGTATCTTGCATCATAGATCCAACACCTTGCTTTATGTTACTATTGAAAAGAAACTTATTCTAAATCACTTATGCAGCAAATACCATCTGCCTCTTGATATAAAGGCACTGAATTATGTTTGAAAGAAACACATTAGATTCGCCCCATACCATGACCTCAGCCTTTCCTCATATGTCCTCCGCTCAGGGCTCTTCACCATTTTCTTTGCTCTCTTTCGGACGCTCTCTAATGGCTTAATATCTTCTTATATTGCAGTGTCCAAAATTTATTTTGGAATTTATATATGAACACTGCTCACAATATTCATGGTGAGGCCACCCCAGCGCAGAGCAGAGGGGGACAGCCACCTCCCTCTGGCTGCATGCTTTTTGCCTGATGCCCCCCAGGACGCAGTTGGCCCTCCTGGCTGCCAGGGCACTGCTGAATCATGTTCAACTGGCCATTGTCCATGTTCTCTTTACTATTGAAATCACTTCGTTGTGGTCTCAATCTCTTTGCTCTTGTGATATTCTGGAGCCAAGGGTATGTGTGTTATAGGTTTGAAAAAGAGGTGTTGGAATTTTTTCCCAGTGTCGGTCGCCCTCCCACCTGTTTCTCCGGGGTGGGGCAGGCAGGAGGGGAGACAGAGCGGGGCAGGTTCCATTTAAAAGCCGGCCAGCGCCACACCTCGGAAACCCCTTTGTCTGGAGGACTCACTGTCCGCCGACCGGCAGAGCGAGAGCCAACCTCTGTTTTTCGACCTCCCCCTCCTCTTTTCTCCTGAGGAGGACTTCCCCCCNNAGGAGTGAGGTATTCTTCTCCGAGCCGGGGAAAACTTCTCTCGGCGACGGCCTGCCTACCGCACTGTAGCCCTGCGCCTGAGGGGAAGAAAGGACTCTTTCATTGCTGGCAGCGAAGTCACCGGCCGCTGTCGTCGCTGCGAGCAGCTGTGGAGCTGCCGGGGATAGTTCGCCCTCAGCCTCCCTCTGGTTTGCCGCGGGCTTCTTCCCTCGCTGGGGAATTAGGACTTTGTTTAGTTTTTTTTGAAAGTTTTGGTTGCGCCAGAGTTGTTCATTCGGATTTGTTAATAAAGAGCTGTTCTTTTCCTTTTCTACACTTTCACCTGAAGCCTTTTAATTTCAAAGTTGTAATCTTGTTAAACTAAGACAATATGTCATCATATCCTGTGATTTTGTATTTCAAGTAAAACAAAATAAAAATACTCATAGATTTTGGTATCTGATATTAAGCGGAAGAGGAGGAATAGATTTTAGTTACTGATATTTGTGGTATTCAAAGACTTTAAAAATGCTGTACTCTGTTGTTCAGGGATTCAAAAGGAAGGGTGTCATTACTTGGGCTGGACGAATACCCAAATCATGTTTAAGGAAACTCATGTTTCTTTAAGAGTCATTGATGGTCTTTCATTGTAGATTCATGAATAAGCTGAGCAGTTGTATTTGGTACTAAAATTAGACTTCCATCAGTGAAAAGCAACTGGCTGACAAGGCAGTTAGCATCTTATTCCTGGGTCTCTCACTTCAATGACTTCCTATGATGAAGACCCAGGAAGGTCACATGAGACCTGATTGTAATCAGATGTAATTAAATCTGTTGACAGCCATATTATCATGTTGTTCCAATTTAGGTAGGTGAAAAAAAATTGAAGTCTTTCTTTTGACTTCGCTTTGATTGACTCTTGCCAACACATAAGATATTAATGCTGGAAGTGTGGAACTTGAGAGTGGATAAGTTAGAGCTCAGACAAAAGGAAGACACAATTTAATAAGTTTGTCAAGGACAAAAACAAAAAAAAGAGAGAAGGCAGATTGTCCTTGTAATGCTACCAAGTCATTGTCTAAGAAAACTTAAGTTCCCAGGTCTTTCAGAGAGACTGCTGTTAGAGACACTTCTTTTAACTTCGTAGCATCTGCAGTATGAATTAACCCTACCAATAAATAATTAATACAATAGCTTTAGCGAGAACACATGATCAGCTGTGACTGGTGAACTCTTCTTCAGTTATGAGGAGAGGGACAACTGCATGTTCACAATTTTCAGTTTAACTTTCAATTAAAATCAATAGCCTTTGATGACTTAATAGATGTTATGAGATCTTTTGAGACATGTTTGATACCAATTTTTGATAAATGTTTCACACAATTGTTCATAATAAACAACCTGCTTCAGAATGATGAACAAGCCTGGAGGAGCCAGAGGATTGACTCAATCCCTCCATCAAGGCAATTCTATTGAAAACCTGTCTGTAAAAGGAAAAAAAAAAAAAAAGCTCTGTATGCTTTATAAGAAAGTGAATTCCAAAAGTTTTTAATTTATGGGGTTTTAGCATGCATTTTTCCTGGCACAATTACTGATCTAAGATAACCTTTAAACAAATACACTGAAAGGTTTGCTTTGAGCAGTACAAACTGAATGCAGCGTCTCCCTGAGCTAATTGGAAAGGCCTGATTCTGGTGCAGTTTGGTTTATTGCTACAGTGGTACATAATTCAACTGGGAAAATACAGCGATAATATGCCTCCTTAAAAATGTCTACACAATGTAGAAAATCCATGACCTTTAACATTTTCTCAGTCTGTGTTATAAGCAGCTTCGAATGCATATGTTATATGTCACAGAGTAACTGGCAACTGTTTGGGAACTTTCAGAAGTGGTAGAATATTCTTGACATTTTAGAGAGATACTGCTGCCTACTGTCATGTCTTATGATGCCTGTGGAAATAACTGCAATCCACGACAAAACTTCATTTTCAAAAATCTGGAAAGGCTGGATTGATGGTTTAATGTTTGTGCTTGCCCTAGCCATATTGCTTTTTGTTGTACAATAGGATAAAAGTCAGTTACTAAAGACAAAGCTTTCATGCAGTTCTATCAGCACTATTTCTGTATAGTTTTTTATTATGGATATCATTAATATGAGAATATTGCTATATGCTCTGTATTTTTGTGGTTACAGAATGTTTCAATAGCACATAAATAGCCAGTGATATCAAGCACATCATCTTAGAGACCTTGCTAAACATTTATCAGAACTATTTGACTTGAAAGGAATGTTCACCCCTTTGAGTCTGTCAATAAAGAGATAAGCAAGCAGACATAGATCTTAACTTAAGATGAGTTAGAATCCCCTCATCACCTTTAGTTGATACTCTTCAGCTAGCATGAATCTTTGATAAAGCAAGTACAAAGCAGACACATCACAGAAAATTCAGGGAGAAATACTTGAGACAGAGATTTTACATGTCAGTTCTTTATTTCTGTGAAACTGGGAATTATTCTCTACCAAAAGACAAAGATTGATAGAGTATTACAGAGAAGCTTCAGACCAAATTACAAACCTGGATGGACCTTCATCCAGATTGTTGTGTGCCTGGTCTTCAAGTTTCAGAGCCCTATACCTATTGTATACGGACACCTGAGCAGGTGAAGTAGACTGGGAAGAGATTTTGCCTGCCACCTGGAATATAGATTTAATTCTACTGCTCCCCATCTCCTAGGTCGTCTTCTTCTGCCTGGTGGTGAGGCAGTAGGAGATGTAGGATGACAGAAGAGATGGTGTAGCAATCCTTATCCTTTTATTATTGCTGAAGTTTACTTTCAACATGCAAACATATTACAGACATATTGAGGCTGCTAAATGACTGTGATGGAAAGCAATGATAGCTGCCAAAGTTAAATAAATGCTTTTGCTCTGCTTGAATGAATATAGTTTCCATTCCAGAGGTGAAATCCTAGTTTGTTTGGTTTTTTTAAATTTATTTATGTAAATAGTTGATGTGTAAAGGAAAAAAAATTATTTGGACTGTTTCAGCTAACATTTTGTTATCATGTACAGAAGAGATGTGAATGGATTAATCAGGAAGTTTTAAAAGAAAACTTTTTTTACTTAGAAGTATTAAAAGGAGCAAGACTAAAATCCCCTGCTCCTGCTGCAGGATTCATTCTAGGCCTCTTTTCAATCCATGCTGGCAGAAATTATGACACTGAATCTGTAAAAAGGACATATTTTTCTCAAAAGGTTTGGTTATAGGTATGTTAATAAAAACAGTATTAGCATGTCCCACTCCATTCAAGTTTTTTCTCCAAGATAGTTTAGCTGTTATAAGCATACCAGTTCTCTATTTCTCCACAGAACCTACAATAAAACCAAAGTAAAACTATGTTAGTTGTTTTTCCCTATAATTTAATAAAGGACAGTACAAATCTGGTTTTAATAAGATAGTCATCTTTGAACATTTTCTGCTCACTGGAAGATTTTAGCTAATACTCATTTAGTTTTACTAGTGAGCAATGTGATAAATTCAGCCATTGCTACTTGTAACAGTAGAGGTGGTGTAAAATTGCTGCTGTACTCACAACAGAATGCTTCAGTACATTTTAGTTTGTACACAATCTATTTGCAAAAACTTCAAGGCTATGTACAGATCATTTTAATAATTGGGAATGTCATCACTGATTCAAGGAACTGAATTAAAATAGTATTTAAATATAATTCAAACATGTTTCAAGCTAGACAGGTAGGTTAGATTGCTCTTCTCTGAAGCTATATATATATAAAAATCAGTTCCTTCAGTTCTTCAAGGCACTTTGAGTAAATTGACTATAAGGTCATCAGCGAAAAGTTCCCAGTCTGCAGTTTTGAATTTTCTTTGATATCCAGTGAAGTCGTCTTGATTTCCATTTTCTTGATATCGAGTGAAGTCCACAAACACTTTATACTGTTACACATCACTACTACCTTCATGGCAGGCTGAAATTTTCTATGGGCCTCTCTGTCATGGTTTGACCTTTTGCTCATAGCACCAGAAACAGCAGTGCTAAAAAGAAAGATTGAAGAAAATATGTGTAAAATTTAGCACCAGTAGAAGATGAGTCAGTTATAGAATGTAATATAAACTCTGAACTACCTGGTTTACCTGTTCATCATCTCTCATATTTACTCAACATGTTGGTAGAGTCAGAGTTCTATTCTCCTTACTTTGACTTGACAATTCTGACTGTTCCCTCGCTGCTTTTCTGGGAATTTTTCCAAACCTCTACGATCTTTGCATTTCTGCACATTGTGAGAAAAAGGGGATACTCTCTAACAGAACAACAGTGAAGAGTCCAAACAAGATTTGTATCCTGACAAACAAGTTTCTATCAGCTCAATTTGCCCTAAGGGTTAGAATTGTGATTAAGAGAGACAGCCTGACTCAGTAAAAATTTGCATTTGCTTAAACTCAGAAAATCCATTAGTAGAGCTCCTCAGCCACGTGGTAACTTCCAGAGTATCAGTACTAGCCATGAATTCACAATGACCTTGGCATTTTCAAGCAACTGAATAACTGGAGGAAATGTTTCATAGTCTCTCTGCTTGGTATTAATCACAGAGAGAATTGAAGCTTTGGACAAAGTTTATTAAAGAAACCCTCCCACTGAGTCATGAGGTGCAGAAGGGACCACTTTGCTTTTTAAAGTCCTTCTCAGAGAGAACCCAGAGTGCAGCTGGATGCAGTTTTAGCCCCAGACTTAGTCAAGGGTTTATGTTAAAAGAACTATAGGGGTGTAATTGAGCCTTTATATGATTTTGTCCCACAGGATTAAGGGTGAAACCCCACATATATTTATAGGAGAAAAATAAATTATTGATTTGATTGTGAAAATGATCAGACTAAAAAACTTTAATCAAAATAATTTACTATGCAGTATACATAGTTATAACTACTAGTATGGTATACTGTTTATAAAAGTAATGATTTAAAATCTAGAAAAATAATTATTAAGTAGAAATTTATGTTACTAACCCATACGAATGACCATGGGTGAATCTCTTTCACTCAGCCTTGAGGGGCATCTCCACTCTAGTGAGAAATCTCTGCATACACACTCCCAAAATGGGTGTGTTAGAAGACCATCGTGTTAAAAACTGGGGCTGGGACTTTATTTATTTTTTCTTTGTGCATTATGCTCCCACTGATAAGGCATGAACTGGATCCTTAGAGATTCTTTCTTGATGTGCTGACAGCAAAAGCATTAGTGCTTTATTTGGGTGCCAATTTCAATGGACAATGACCTAGATAAACACACCTCTTACTGGTGCTGAAAATACACGATAAGAGTTTGACCTAGATTTCTTGGTACAAGAATAATTTTTTTTTTTTGCAAATTTACATTAAATTGTTTTTAGCATTGATAAGCACTGAATTCTGCAGTGACGTATTTGTCTGTGGCCAGTTTCGCTGCAATCACTACAGTTCAGAGGGTACCTTGGGAAACAGCCCTTGAAAACAAAGTGGTCCAGGAGGGAGGGACATGCTTCAAGAAGGAAGTCCTGAAGGCACAGGAGCAGGCTATCCCAGTCTGCCAGAAAGCAAGGCGGCAGGGAAGACGAACAGCCTGACTGAACAGGGAGATTTTAAGGGAAATTAGGGGAAAAAAGAGAGCTGGCTCTCTCCCCCAAAAGGGCTGGCTACTCAGGAAGAGTTTAGGAATGCAATTAGGTCTTGTAGAAAGAAAATTAAAGAGATGAAGGCACAATTTGAACTTACTCTTGCCACTTCTGTTAAGGATAACAAAA
>VZRE01004582.1:0-10408 GCA_013396775.1 Cephalopterus ornatus
GGGCCTTCAGTTCCCCTCAGAAGGGAGTTACCTACTACTACCCTTATTTTTTTTTATAGTTGTGGTTGAAATCCATCTAGTAGACAGTGTGCAACCAACAGACCCTCCAGACAGATCTTCCTCTTGACTGCCCTCTACCTGATTCTCTGGGCCTA
Source organism: Cephalopterus ornatus (assembly GCA_013396775.1). Classification (NCBI taxonomy): domain Eukaryota; kingdom Metazoa; phylum Chordata; class Aves; order Passeriformes; family Cotingidae; genus Cephalopterus; species Cephalopterus ornatus. The sequence continues at coordinate 156 of VZRE01004582.1, forward strand.
GGGCCTCATACCTGTTCTTTAAGGGAACCATGGAAGGTGATGAGGGTTGGGAGGGGATTCCTTTACCTATCCCATCAGGGACCTGTTTCCACTGCCCCCATCTACTTGGTTTGCTCTATCTACCTCATGACAGGCTGGGGAGGGCTTCACCATCTCCTGCTGGACTTCTTTTGGGGTTAAAAGGGTGTGACTCCATCAGTCAATTTCCCTTTCACTCTCCCTAATAATTCTTAGCCTCTTTACCTCTTCCTTGAGCTCTGCAACCAGGCACAGCAAATCATTCACCTGCTCACATCGTGTGCAGGCATCTCTCGCACTGTCCTCTGGTACTGATGCCAGGTTCAGACATTCTGTGCAGCCAGAGACCTGAACAGCTACATCCTTCCTGGGGTGTCCTGTCTGGGTTAGCACACTCCCCTGAGAGCAGCAGCAATGGCTGTTGTTCATTTAGAAACCATTGCTGGGTCAAGTTGACTTGTAGGAAAAAAAAAAAGAAACAAACCAAAACAACAACAAACCGCAGTCACACAACTACCTCACAACCCATCAGAGAGAGCTGGGAGGGTGGCTATCCCCTTCCTGCTCCCCCTGCCTGTCCGAACTGCCGTACCACGCCCTCACTGCCACGCCACACTCTGGGTCGCTTGCGCTCCCTGGAGCAGTTTAAATCTCCCAGCAACGACCTCAGCTCCACCTCCTGGTTAGCCGGTTAGGCCTCGCAGGGCTGCTGGTCTGAGCTGGTCAATGCTCTTAATGGTCTTTTTCAACCTAAATGATTCTGTGTTTCTGTGATTCTATGATATTGCAAATAATATATAGTAATTTCTACCACAGAGCTGGTTCTTAGTGCAAAACCAGAAGGAGACCTGCTAGAACATCTTTCTCTGAGATTCAAGAGAAATAAAAGGAAGTTCTGAAACAAATGGAAATCTAGGCTTATGCTCTGATCCCTATCATGAGATAAGAGCATTGGCACAAGCACTTCTTTCCTTCATTCCACACCGCCTTTCATAGCCTCCAGGAAAATGAGATTGTGCATACATTCCTTGGAACTAAATAGAACCGAACAGAAGGAGTAATTCATTCGTACCTCCTGTGTTTCATCTTCTAAGAGAAACAAATCTTACCATTCAGGCAATTGTTAGTATATAAATGAGAAGTATTGAATTACAATATCAAAGTGTCTGTTTTCAACATTTCTTTGCAATGAACATCTGAATGTTTTCATCTAAATAGTAGATGGATCTCTGAGCAACCTGGTCTGGTAAAAGTTGTCCTTACCAACGGTAGGGAGGTTGAAACTAGATAATCTTTAAGGTCCCCTCTAACCCAGGCCATTCTATGGTTCTATGGTGATTCTATATACTGTTCAGCTCCAGCACAAAGATAATAACTTGTAAACTGAGAAATTAGAAAATACTCATAGATATTGATGGTTTGTCCTTCAAAGAAAACTTAACTTTTAAAAAAATATATTTATCTGAAAAGATTGCCACATCTAAACTCCCTAATATCTCCTAGTTGTTGGGGTTTTTCCTTGTAATTATGTATATAATGGCATTTTTCTGGAAACAATGTATTTACATTTATACTCTGCAGTCTGTTCTTCTCAGCAGAGCATGTTACTTACTAGACAACATTTGTTAACATTTCTAGTTTCTCTTGCCTTTAATATCTAATTTTATTAAATCCATATGCCGTGCTTCTATTTATTAATGTTTCCTTTGAGTTATTTCATCCTTTACAATACGATGCTAAACTTTGCATTAATCTTCCCAAAGACTATTGTCATGAATATTTCTGCCAGTTTTTCAGTAGCTCTCTATTTCAAGACCATGTGTGCATGTAAAATATAACAGGATCAGGGTGAACTTAAGTTTCCATGATCTTTTTTTTCAAGATGCTTTTTTCTTCCCCTTTGTACTAGCTACTTTTAACAGAGGAAAAAAAATTTAGAAAATAGTATTTAGAACTTGAAAAGCAAAAGTTCTGTTCTCAACCAATCTTTGACCGAGCTATTTTTGTGTGAATGCTTGTGTGGCAAACACCGAAGATGTGCACAAGGCATGTGAAGAACCTGCTTGATGTGGAGTCTCAGGCTGCAGGGTCTCCTCTAGTTCCACAAACCGTGGCTCTGCTGCTTTTCTTTCTTCTTCCCACAATTAGAAAATCAGAGTGTGGCTCTCTTTAAACGATACTGGAATTGAAAGCAAATGCTTTGATTTCTTTCACACTGCATAACACACAGTGAATCAAGATCCACAAAACTGGGAAATAGGTTAGCAATCCCTAAACTCATAAGCCACCAAAATGTCCGGTTTTACATGAACATCAGTTCCAGAAGGCTTTAAATTCTTTACAGAACAGTCCTCAAATGCATGGTTAAGATTCTAGTTTCCAACATACAAACAGTTATAACTTTAAAATTCCAGAGTGAGTTACCTCCAGCTGTTCATAATTTTCATCCAGAGACATTAAACAGAGATGGAATTGTATGAGTAAGAAGACATTTCCCAGTCAAAACACTTTTGAACCTGGTCATCCAGGCTGTAAGAACAATGTCTCCAGGTTCAGTTTAGCCTACCAGACCCCACTTCCATTTGCAGCAGCAACTGGCTCCCAGTTTCCTCTAAATCCCCACTTCCTATGAATGGACACAGAGCAGCTGCAGTTGAGCAAATATTTTGGTTTTCATTCCCTGCAGGTCATGACCCTGCTGTCCAAGGGCAATTCCCAGTAAGGCATTCCACATATCCTGTGCCACAATGAAGGAGACAGAAAAAAGTCTCCATGATTTATGTTTCCTCTCCCTATGACCCTCCTCCTTCCTGCTTAACTTTGAGTGAAACAAGCCCCTCGCTTTGACATCAGAGAATGTAGTTTTACTCACTGGTACGTTTTTGTTACGTGGCCACCTGTCAGGCTGCTTGCAGTCAGTCATGCTGCTACATGGCTCCTGTCATGCTTCACATGGGTCCACAGAGATGAGGTTTCTCTATCTATAGAGAAGCTCCTTCCTAACACTGCTTTCTTAAGTACATATCTAAATTCAAAGTCTCATTTTCTTGTCCATCCATTTACTTCACACTCTGCTTTGAATGTCAGACACCTCTACCTTGCAGCTGTCAAGGTTATACACAGACTTGAGCTCTTCATTCCCTGAGCTCAGGGTACACCCCCTCTGGGAAATTAAATTTGTCATGGTTCAAACTCTGTAGCTGTGATGGCTCTATCACGTACCATGTTTCCTAATCACACAGAACGTGTGGGAAACATTTGGCTCCAGTCAAGCCATGATTTCAACCAACCAACACCGGCAGCAGGAATTTGTACTTCCCACTCGGAAACGGGTGCAAGAGACGCAGCATCTACCTACCTTCCCTATGCTCTGTCCTTCACCCAGCCTGGCTGCCAACAGGAGGCATGAGCATGTAAGAGAGAAGTTAAAGACAGAAAGATGGGTGGCATTTGGATTATCTGAAAGCAGACTTCTGGAGAGAGCAAGCAGAGGTGGCAGCAGGGCTAAGAGATCGTGTGGCTGCCTGCAGCCAGGCTGGGGCACAGGACATAGCTCACAGACTGCAGTCAGGGACTGTGCCAGAGGTATGGTGTGTGCCCAGGAATTGGAAGGGGACAAAACTTGGAACGGGACACAATATGTGAACAAGATGAAATGGAAATGCACATTATACCTGAAATTCAGCTTTGTTAGTCTCACACAGGCTGTAGGTTACCTTATGCAACGGAATACTCCAGTGGCTTTTGGGAATAGATATATCTTGAAGCACACCATCAGGCCAGCTAGTGAAGAAAGTACCAGCAGGAGGGAGGGTGGTCCTGGTAGGAGGTAAAATCTCCATTTTCAGGCTCCAGTCCCCCCAGGAGTGATGCCAAAGAAGCTGCAACCTCTGGAGGGGAGGCAGCAGCTCCTTGCATTGGTGGTCTGGACTCGAAAGTGAATGGGAAACACCATTGTCCTCCCCAGGTGCCAGATAGGCCTGTTTCTGCTGTTGGGCTGGCAAGTGTGGGAGCCATGAATGAAGGAACAAAAAGCAAATTGCTGTGCTTTCAATGCAGATTATCCTCCAGCTCTCTCAGGCTGACAAGTACGACAGTCCAAAGCAGTGATCAGTGAGGTGCTGCCAGTGTGCTGTATCTTCCCTGGCCTGTCTTGAAACCCTGGGTCATTTGCAGTGATGCAAATCCATGACCATGAGATGTGTCCTTCAGGGGCCCATATTGGAAGCAGCACTATCCAGTATCTTTATTAATGACACGGATGAAAGGATCAAGTGAACCCTCAGCAAATTTGCAATGACTCCAAGCTGAGTGGTGCTGTTGACACACCTGAAGGATGGATGCCATCCAGAGGGACCTGGACAAGGTCAGAAAATGGGCCCATGGAAGTCCCAGGAGGTTTTACAAGACCAAGTGCAAAGTGCTGCAGCTGAGTCAGGGCAGCCTCCAGTACCAACACAGGCTGGGGGATGAACAGACCAAGAGCAGCCCTGCTGAGAAGGACTTGGGGAGCTGGCTGGTGAGAGGCTGGACATGAGCCATCAATGTGCACTCCCAGCCCAGAAAGCCAAGTGTGTCCTGGGCTGCATTCAAAGCAGTGTGGGCAGCAGGTTGAGGGAAAGGATTCTCTGCTCTGGTGAGACTCACCTGCAGTGCTGCATCCAGCACAGTAAGGACATGGACCTTTTCGAGCGAGTCTCAAGAAAGCCACCAAGATGATTAGAGGGATGGAGCACCTCTTCTACAAGGAAAGGCTGAGAAACTTGGGATTGCTCAGACTGGAAAAGAGAAAGCTCTTAGTGTAACCTAATTTCAGCCTTCCGGTACCTGAAGGGAGCCCATGGAAAAGATGGAAAGGGACTTTTTACATGAGCATGAAGTGACAGGACAAGGGGGAATGGCTTCAAATTGAAAGAAGGTTGGTTTAGATTAGATATTAGGAAAAAATTCTTTACTATGAGGGTGGTGAGGTGCTGGAACAAGTTGCCCAGAGAAGTTGCAGATGCCCTCCCCCTGGAAGTGTTCAATGCCAAGTTGGATGAGGTTTGTAGGAACTTCTTCTAGTGAAAGGTTTCCTTGCCCACGGTAAGAGGGTTGGAACCAAATGATCTTTAAGGTCCCATCCAACCAAAGCCATTCTATGATTCTGTAACTATTTAGAATATCATTAAGGAAGACTTAATAAGTCTGGGTAGAGAGTTTCCTGTAAGTAGTGAGTATTGCTGAGATATTCAAGAGATGAGCAGCAGCATTGAGAACCATAATTCTGAATGAACATTAATTCTGATTATTTCTGCAGCCCTAGAAATACAACAGCGTAATCCCTTTTTTGATCTGAACGTTCCAGTATTGGCTAAACTCACTCCAGATTTTTACTGAATTAGCACAAAGTCTAATTACATTTCTTTTGAACAGTGGGCAACTGAAATGTTCGGAAACATTTTATAAAATTATCATTGTTCAAAGTTAAAGTAAGCAACAATTTCTATAGAAGAGCAAATATAGGAGAAGGAACAGGCTGCTGTTGAGTTTTAAATATTTTGTATCAGAAAAATGAAATGTTATTTAGCAATCAATATTTCCAATTGTATATATGTCATTCCTCCACTTCTCTAGAACTTGTAAATCCCATGACTGATCAAGGTAATGATGTTCTTTCAGTTTCAGTGCTCTCAATAACACCGAGACTGGCTTTCTCAAGAATTCAGAGTTTTTAATTCATCTTGCTGAATAACTGCCTCAGGGTTTCTCCCTTGACAAAACATATCAATAGTTCAACTGTATTTCTGCTGAAATAATTCTTGGGTGAGACAAACTCCACATATTTGGTGAAATATTTCAAATATAGGAAACTGATTTTTCCTTATCTTTACTAGCTGGAAAATCTTTGATCCACCTAGCTAAATGTGGTGGCTTCAAAGCTAGGGAAAATTAATGTGTTGAGCTTCCTAACCTTGTTTTGGTAGTTTAAAAAGTATTTCTGATATGGTACATCCAGTTGTAATGACAGTCAATGGATATCCAATTCTGGTGCAATCTTCATTATACTTCAGCAATATGCTGAGAGTTTTCATTTTATGTTTGAAATGATGGCTTCCATTTGTTCAGATTTTACAGCATACTGTATTTGATCAAAGATAAGTTTCGGTGTAAGTATATTAAATTTTAGAAAGAAGAATAGTGGAGTTACATTGAAGTACTACTGAAAAAAAGGGATTAAAAAATGATGGCAACACTGTTGTAATGTCATTGTAATTCATTAACTTGGGAAATCCAAGCTACACTTCAAAGAAAGTTAAACATATCAATAAGGCATGATCACAGATGACTAAAATATTTGAACAGCCTTAACTCAGATGAAGAATCCCCAGAACCATTACATGATTACAATTCTGATATTTTATCATTTGTGAACCAGAATAGATACAACTGATGTCTTAAGATTTTTTTTTAATAACTTCTCATGGGATTTCAAAAGATGAGGAGTGGGAGAAAGTAAGGGAGCAACAGCTGCAGACTTTTCTCTACCCATAAAAGGTAAAAGCTTAACAATAAGAAGTTAATAGTAGACTTGGAAAATTACCAGGACTGGATAAGAATAGAAGAGTAAAAGACTCAGAGGCTGACAGTGGAGATGTGGTGGTACAAGATATCTGGACAGATAAAATGAAGATGGCAAGAGAATAGAGAATGGCAAGGGATGAGACAAATATATTTAACCCACAGACTGCAATCCCTTAAGGGCCGTAATATTAACCACAAGTGTGATGAGTCTTTGAAATCTTCTTCTTGAATCACTGTGACTCCTCCTGGTAATGTGTATTTTATGCCTTCTAGCAACTGATCTGCATGGAGAATAACATATCCCCTCTGTCATGATTAGTCAGCCTGATTGGAAAAGATCTCAGCCAAGAGTGTGGACCCTGCCAGAGCAAGGTGGCCACCAGTCTGGCTCCTGATGCTGAAACTTCCCTTCCTTATGGGTATTCACTTTCCTCAAGAAATGGGAAGTTAGTGTTAGAAACAAATAGTACTGAGAAAAACTTTAAGATTTTTATGAAGATTTTGAAAGAAATTGTGTGCCTGCTGTTGTTGTGGGACTTAGACAACTTGGTGTTCAAACCTAGGGCTTTCTATGTGCCACCAACACTGGGAGGCTTCCAAGAAAGCTATTCATCTCAGGACTTACGTACCTAAATCCTGAGATGTGCTAATGGTCTAGATGATAGCTACATGGCTGTAGCAAATAAAAATGGTTAGGTTTTTTTTCCAACAATGTGGACACGCTTCTGTGTTCTGTTGACGTGTCTTTTGATCTCTGATAGAAGCTGAGGTGTACCAAAGGCAACACTTGCTAGACCCTCTCAGAGGTGTTTTGATCACTGCCAGCCATCAGCCACCCTCAGGTGTTCCTGACAGGGATATACACACCTTTTCAGAATGTCATGTGGAGGTCATCACCAGCATTCAGCTGCTGCTTCTGTTCAAGAAGATAAGCTCCTAAACATGTGCGTAGGAACAACCAGCCAGTCTTGTGTGCCTGTGCCCAGGAAGAGCAGGGTCCAAACACAATTAGGAATGTGGAAAAAAATTGTGGCCAACACTTTGAATTTGCATCATGTTGGAAATTATGATACTTCAAAGAAAAAAATTTTGCATCATTTTCTGAAATAGAATTCTTTTAACAAAAAACTTAGGAAAAAGTGTAAGGCCATTGAACTTTTTACTCCCATGGTCTGGGTGCAAAGGTTATCTGTGGCATCATCATTGTAATCTCTTTCACCACCTCTCCTTTCCAAGTACCTAATTTCATAATTTAAGTAATTCCCAAATCCTACATGTCCTAAGTATAAATATGTTAAGCATCCTGGATACAATGGCACTTCTGCAGTGGTGTGATATTTTAGGAAAGAATATATTGCTAATGTTTACAAAAAAGAAAAAAAAAAATATATATATATATATGGAAATGTCTACCAAAGTCAAAAACTCTGTGTTGCCTTTGAATGCTTCTTTTCCTGGTGAGGGCTGGCAGCAGTCCCTCCCACACAGATACCATCTCAATCCGCAGCAAAATAGCAAAAGCTATTTCTCAATCCCGTCTTCCAGCTGCTCAAGTACCATCACAAATAGGAGATCTTCAGTGCAACAAGGAAACAGGAATTAAGGAACAAAGTAGGTGTACTGTAAGTATAAAGGTCCATCAAAAGAAATGCCTCTTGTTATAACTTATTTGTCTTAATGGAAACCACTTACAAGATCCTCAAATTTGGCTGACTGCTCAGGTCAAAAAAGCTGCTGCCAGAAGTAAGGCTGCAGTATTCTTATAGCTGGAGTGAGTAAAAATTAAAGGTTTTGACTTGATATAGTTTAAAAAATGAACTGATTTTTCTAAATTCCTCTTTTACCCCCTGCCTCTCTGGCTCATATATCAATAATTGAACTTTTATCTCTGAAGAAGTTAAAATAGAAAGCAAACTTCACATATTCATCATAATTTGCCATTTCTGAGTTCACAATATTGGATACAAATTAGAGAGTAATAAAGTTGTTGACAGATACTATTCTTTACCAAACTTTCCCATACAAAAAGTGGTTAAAGAAAGAGTAAATAAATTCCTTTTTTTCTGAATAAACTTTGACTTGAACTTACTTATAAGCATGTTTTGAATGCCAAATTGTCTTTTATAGCCACAAACAAATTTACTTCCTTTAAAGACACGTTTTTTTCATTTTCTATTTTGATTATATTGCCAGTGTCTTTTGTAAACTTTTTCTGTTACTAACTTCAGAGATAAAGCTTCAAAAATAAAAGTATGTGCATATTAATAGTAATGGAAAAGAATTTCAACCCAGTGTTATTTGCATTAAAACAAAATTCTACCTTTTACCTATAAGGGATTACTATGATGTGTTTAGTAAGGACAAATAAACACCTTTATGTAGCTATTCACAGGGGTTTGTGTCCCATTTAGTAAAGAGAAATGAATAATGAAAGGTAAAAAATAACATGTTCCTGGTCCTTAGATCAGTATTATATATATTCCTGGCATGAATAGGCTTTTCATTGGTTATGATGCTGGTTTTCAGGCGTACAATAAAACTCACCTAAGATGACCTTCTTTAGGTTGGGTGCACCATTGATTATGAAGCTGTAAGAGGAGAAACACAAAGCTATTTAGAAGAGTCACATTTTTATCAGCTTACTAACTTTTATGAATCCATTGTTAGCAACTTCAGACAGAAAGCTCAGGAGAAAGATAAAGTCACATGACTTCACAAGTTAAGAAACCCCCTTCTGGAATATGAGAAAAAGACATTCTTTAGGAAACAGGGATTTGTTTGGGAACACAGTGAGAGCGATGAAGGTAATCAACCTGATAGGATTCTTCAAGTGCTCTGAAGGCCCACCAGGGCTCCGCTGCAGCTCCATGCACCTGCTTTGCTGCCGCATCGCCGTTAGTGAAACAGCTCTGAAGGCATCGATTTTGAAACATCGATTTTGACTAGATCTCACTCACACATACACATACACACACACACACACAAAACTAGACACAAGCACACATTCAGAGAGTCACAGGGCTGCGGCCACGCTTTGAAGCAGAGACCGAGATGCTCTGCGGCCCGCTCCCGCCGTCCCGCTCGGAGCCCGGGAGGAGCAGCAGGCAGCTCCCGGCTGGGCTGCGAGATGCAGGACGGGAAGAAACAAAGTCAGAGAGCAGGGAGAGATCCAGGAGGAGAGTGGGGCGGGAACCCGCTCAAGCAGACAGGCACGCACTGATGACTAATCCGCCTTGGCTCGTCCCCAGCTGAGCGGGTCAGACAGGCGTGTTGTCCCGCAGCGGCCGCGGCAGCCTTCCAGGGTTTCCCTCATGATTCATGCCGGAGGAGCATTCCCCGAAAACAAACACGTCCCCGGACGGGGCTTCCACAGAGGATCTCGGGGCACTTTTCGTGCAACACCTTAGTGGGACCAGGGAATAACTGGTGGAGACCGTGGCAGAGGGGTCGGTGCCGGCCGCCCTCGGAGAAGGGGCTCCGGGATGCGAGGGAGGCAGCGAGGCCATTCCTCCTTTTGGCCCGGCACCCCGGGCATTCTGGTTCGCAGTGCCCCTGGCAGACTGTCCGGCAGTGTCCCTCTCATGCCGATCCCCAATGCCAGGACCAGCCTGTTCCCCGATGTCACCCACATTCCGATCTGCAGTGCTTGGGGCACCCTGTCCTCCATCGTC
>VZRE01004582.1:12680-33186 GCA_013396775.1 Cephalopterus ornatus
GGGCTTGGGGATGCGGGGCCCGGCCGGAGCTGTGGCGAGACACCCTGTCCGTCCTGCGGCGCCGCTGCCCCGGCTACTGCCCGGCGGAGGGTGCGGGGACAGCGCGGCGGGGCCGCCCCAAAGCGGGGACGTCCGGGAGCAGCGCCGGGAACGCCAACGGGGCGGTGCGGTGGCGGGGTGCGGGGAGCCCAGCCCCGTGCGACAGGATCAAGGCCCGGGAGCTGATGGCGGTGTGGAGAAGCTACAACAACTTGGGATAGGTGGCCTTGGGGGGAAACTTCACTTTTATTGTCCGCCGCATTGACACTTTTATTGTCGCAACGGAGTCATTCTCCGGGGTGATTTGTGATTTTAATATGCATAATTTATTAAAAGAACCCACACACATACACACACACATACATAAACAAAGGAAAAAAAACCCAACAAAAACCTAGAACACCTCGGGAAGCTCAGCGGCTGCTGGAGCGGGCACCCCGCGGCCCCGCCGGGACGGACGCGCTGTCGGGAGCTCAGCTCTTCCTCGCGCTCCGCTGCCGCGGTACCACCTGCAGCCAAACTCGATGCTTTATGAGGAGAAAGGGGATAACAAAGTGAAGAATAAAAGGGGATTAAAAAACCTGAAAAAGAAAAGGGTTTAAAAAAAATAATAAAAGGGGATTTGAAAACCCGAAGAATAAAAGGAAAAGACGCTCAGTGGTGGCTGCGGGGAGTGTATGTAGTGCAGTGCGCAGCTGACGGCCCTCGGCGTGCCCCAGCGCAGGTGCGCGAAGCGAGGTTGCGGATCCTGGGATGCGGGTGTGCTGCGGGGGCCGCTTTTGGCGGCGCACGGCAGGGCGGGGCGGGCCGGCGGAAGGGGTGCGGGCGCTTCCTGCGGGGGGACGGGCGGGAGGCGGATGCGGACACGGATACGAACAGGGACACGGACACGTGCGGCGCGATGTCGCGGGAGGGTGTGGGGTTGTTCGCTGGGTTTCGAGTGCTCGGCCGTTTCAGCGGGCACGTCCCGCACGTCCTGCGCTACCATGGCCGGCACCGCGAGTTCTACGTGGCCACCGCCGTCGGGCGCAGCGTCCACACCTACAACGTGAGTACATCCCGGCCGCCCGCGCCGCTTCCCCGGCATCCTGCCTCCTCCGGCCGTGCGGGGAGACCTGCTTCTTCCTCCCCTCCGCGACCTCGCCGTCGTGATGCGGGAGCGTGTGCGGGGCCGCGGCGCCCTGGCTACCACGGCCCGGAGGGAGGGCTGGAGGGATGGAGACTGCTGGCTAAACAGGCCCGGAATGGGCTTGTTCAGCCATGTGAGCAGCCCTGGCCGCTACAGCACAGCGCATCCCGTTGCCTAAAAGCGGCACTTAAAATGAAACTTCTAAGACTCAAATTTGTGAATTTTAGAAATCAGGCGTTGTTTATTACAACGCGCTGCATGGTCACAGCTCACCGGGTGCCCTGAGAATCGGTTCACCAAAATGCGCACCGACTGCAGCTTGTATGTTTGCATTGCATGATTATTTAATTTTCATTCCCTGCATTCCTCTTATATATTCGTGATATTTCCAACATTTATTAGCATATATACATGTCTTTATAAGGTCTCTGGGAGTCTTCTCTGTGTCTGGAGCCCCCAGAACTCTTAAGTGGCCACCTTGTGAAATTCTTCAAGGCGGTGCACCTAGTTATGTGGCAATTGAGTGTTGCACCTGGCTGCCTCATTTCTTCTCCTCGTTGTTTCTTTAAATCGCTTGGCTATCTGTAGTTTCTGTGTTGTAAATACTATCAGTCCTTCCAGAGGAGCACCCAGGTGCTGAGGCTTTTCCTCATTACAAAATAAACCAAAGCTCGCCTGCAGCAGGGATAGCTGTGGGTTAGCATTTGAGGGCTGCACACTTATTTTTTGGGGGCATGGGAGGCAGGCAGTTAGATCCTATTAAAACTCCTGTGTGGAAGCAGATGAGCGTAATTGAGTTCTGCCAGATGAAAGCCTGTGATATAGGCTCATTTCTTGCAGTGCAGTGTCACAGAGCTACTGCGGAGTTAGAGTTGGAAGGGACCTGTGGACATTATCCAGTGCCACCACCTTGCCAGGGCAGGGTCACCCGGAGCAGGTGACACAGGAACATGTCCTGGTGGGTTTTGAATGTGTCCAGAGAAGGAAACTTCATGATCTCCGTGGGCACAGTCAAAACATAATCAGTAGAAACAGTAACTAAACAGAATGGAATCGAATCGAGTGATTATAGTGAACTACTGTGTACTGTGTGCACACTCACTAGAGTGTGTACAGCATGGATCTTCCTGCACCTTTATGCTGCCTTTTTGTGTTCACTTCTGTCATTCTCTTCACAGACTTTGAACTGAAATAGTAATGATCATCAATGGAAAAGATGCTTGCAACTAAAGCAAATTCTGTGTTAGCAGATATAAAATTAAAATACAGTGTGGTTGCAGTGAAAATAAAGTCGAAACACAGGTGACCTGGAAACTTAAGTTGCCCAAGCTCTGCAAGGTGTTTTTAACATGTCTTTAGTTTCCTGTGCATTAGGGTAAAATAAATCAGGAAGCAGAACTTAATTTTACTGAGTGGCTTTCTTTTTACAAATCTATTGTTCCATTCCTTTTGACCTGCACTCTGCATGTTTTCCATTAGATGCTGTTGTAAACTAAGATGAATAGTTTTTCTGTTTTATGAGCTATGCAAATTAATTTCATTTGGTATCATTCCTAGAATATTTAATTTCTGTTTATAGCAAATTCATTGCAACTAGTCACTAAAAATGCCTTTTTAACATTTTCGTTGCAGGTGAAGAAGCTTGGTATTGTTTCTGTGAGTAAGTATGCACAGATTGTTCATTCCTATCATTTGTGGGTTTTTTAACATGTTTGACATCTGCACTTGATTCTCAACTCAGAAGCAAAAAATAAATTGAATGTACCAATATTTACACTCAAATATGTTGAGAGGAGTCTCAGAAATATAAGATACCAATTTGGAAATAAGACTGTTGTTGAAACTGTAACTTAGTTCTCCTAGAGACATACCTTGTGAACTTTCTGTTCTTATCATCTTGGTCTTCTAAGAACACCCCTAGGCCTTAAGGATCGAGCAGTGAATGAACGTCAAGTATTAATTTATTGAATCAATTTCAGATCCCTTTTTTTGATTGTTGTTTTTGTGGTTATTAGAAGACTGTTACATGAACAGAATATGTGTGGATGGGAATAGAAGTCTTCAGGGAGTGTTAAGAATTGGTTGTGCTGCTGGATACAAAAGATATGAATTGATGGCCTGACATTGGCTGTTGGGAACAAAGCACTCTGGGTGTCAGCAGCAGGGCCTGTCTTCAGCACCATCACCAGCAGCCTGGGTGATGAAGCAGCATGCATTCTTAGGATAAGTTTGCAGATGATGCCGTATTAGAAGGAGTAGCTGACACCTAGAATGGTAGAGTTTCAGTCCAGGAAGCTGTTGCAAAACATTGAGCCAGGCCAACAGGCACCTTGCCAAGTTCAGCTAGTGCAAGTGCAGAATCCTGCACCTGGGACAGAACAAGCTGAGAAATGACATGGCATCCTACTGAAAAGGAGTTGGGGCTGTGCTGGTGCCAGGTTGAACGTGGACCCAACAACACAGTAACTGGGAACAGGGCAAGCTGTGTATCAGGCTACATGAAGAACGCAGCCAGCAGATAAGGGGAGGCTGTTATTCTCCTGTACTTCATGCTGGTGAGGCTATTCCTGGACTACAGTACCCAGTTAGTGTGGTTCTCCCCCTTCCACCGATCCCTTATCTCCTGCAGGAGGGATGCTGAGGAGCTGGAGAGTGTCAGGGCCTATAGCATGCAGTATGAAAAGAGACATTGAAGTAAGTGGATCTGTTTAGTCTTAAGAAAGGAAAGGTATGGGGTGATCGAGAGGCAACCTTTTACCTTAAGGGTGATTAGATGGCAAGGCTGTATTTGTGGTTGTGATGGTAGACAAAGTAAAAAGAGGCAGCAACCACAGATTGCAGCTTGAGAGGGTTACAGTAGTTGTTAGGAAAAATGGCCCTAAGAGGTAACTGTAGGGCTTGAGCAGAACTCCTTCCCTAGAAGTGTTCAAGACTCAGCAGGGCATAGCTGCAGTTAACCCAACCTAGTCCTGGTGATAGTCCAGCTTTGGGGGGAGCTGGTGGGATGTTGAACTAATTGATTTCCAAAGGTCCCTTTTAGCTGCTGTTTATAGATGGGTCAGAGGGATGCACACTGTCTTGAAAGGTAGGGGCTTCTGTCTACCATCAGGTTTTTACAGAGACCTCATAAATAAAATATTTTTCATTAAAAGAGCACCTATAAACTTGAGAATAAATGCCATACAATCAGGACTAGATTTAGAAGACCAGCTATGGATAGTAAACAGCTGTAATGTACACATTAGTGTAACTTCTGTTTTCAGCTTTCAAAATCATAAAAGCATTGCATATTCTGCTCAGCGAGCTACATCTTCTTACAGAAGTAATCTAAGCTTTTTGAGAAATTGAGATGTTTACATACACTATTGTGATTGAAATAATTAGTGCTGTGCCTGTCTCTGTGTGGTGGTGTTGGTTGGGTTGGTGCTTTGAACTTTTTAGTTGGAGTCTGCCTAAAACTGTCTTAGCCTCAGCAGACTTCATACAGCTCATGTGGAGTACCTGTAACCTGGCTGGAAGCCTAAGTCACTTCAGACATGCTGTGGGAAAATGTTTAATATGTTCAAACAAATTAAACCTAAAGTGCAACTTTTTTTATTTTCTTAGTTAGTCCTTAGTTTTATCCTTTTGAAGCTATGCTGCAGTACAGCAAAGGTACTGGTTTCTTTGTGGCTGATAGTAATTCATAGTACAAAGCAACATTGTGAGGAAGGCTGGTGTGTGTGCATGCAAGTTTTTATCGTAGGTGTACTCACACAGTTATTTTTGATCTGGTGTTTCTCTGTACAGTTGTCAAGTGCTGCAATTTGCATTTTTATATTTGCCTGGGTTGACAGTATTTTTTCCTACAGTATATTTTTTCGTTTTCTACCATTTGGGACCACCCCAGCAGTTTCTCAGTGTGATCTGGAACTTTGACTCACTTCACTTTTGAAGTAGTAAGGTAGCAGATCACAATAGTAGGTACTCCTCCTGAACCAGTCACAAAGTGGTGAGTGAGATGTATTCTTAGGGCAGTAAATTCCCAGTTTCTTTACCTGTGACCAGGAAACAGGTGCAGGAGGTATTATTAAACTAATAAGCATTGCTAATGCTAAGATGTTGATCTGTGTTTCCAACTCTCACAAAGATAACACGTACCTTCACTTACAGTGAAAATTCAGTAGTTTTATTTTTAAGTGTTTTTCAAAAAAACCACCTTGTGATCTACCAGTCTGATGTTACTTATGATGTTGTCACTTCTGTAACGTTTTATGGTAATATTTGCATTCATCTGAAATGTGTGCATTTCTCTAAAATTCAACGTAATATTCAGCAGGAGAGCTTTCTTGGTGAGTCACCATGCCAGAGAAATACACTGTGAGACTTTCTCTTTTATTATGAACCTGATATTTGTTTATCTTTTGTTTAATTAACAGGTAATGCTTTGCCACAAGACATTACATGTTTGGCAGCAGATCGCATGCTGATATTTGCTTCATATGACAATATTCTCCATGCTTTTGCCAGGAACAAAGAGGTTTTTATTAATTTACTTATTGCTTAGTACAAGACAGCTGTGTAGTGTTTGTGGTTTCAAGACAGTTAATTTTCTACAGATGTCTTTCTGTAGGTGTTTAGGACCTTCAATTTTAGGGAAACAAACTGTAGAATAAAGAATAAAAAGCTTAAAACAGGAGCATGTAAATGCAAATTCTGTAATGGCTGACCTGTGTTTTATGTATTAATTATAATAATTAAGTAGTTAGTTAAAGATAAAAAAATAAGTTGATAGTTCACATAAGTAAATTGAAATTAAATAATGAAAAATATTGAGGTAGAATATTTTTGCCAGCAGTTTTAAGTGTCAGATATGGTTATGTATCTTGCACTTCAAGTTTTGTGGCCTTTCCATGTTTTTTATTTAAACTTGTTGCTGTTAGTCTGTTAGCTGTCCTCAGGTTATTATGTTAACATGATAGGCTGCCCTAACAGCTTATATTGAAAGCATTTCTATTTTGAATTTACAGGTGGTTCATACCTATGAAGGTCACAAGGCAAGGATACACCTTCTACAGCCTTTTGGTGATCATGTCATCTCTGTGGATGTTGATAATGTTCTTATTGTTTGGAATATACAGTCAGAAGGTGAGAGACATCTTATATTTTTAATACTTCATAGAATAAGATTGTTAAACATTCGTTAATTTAAAAAGCAGTTTTGTTAAATGCACATATCCAGAAGTAGTTCATTCTTAAAAAAGAAAATTCCTAAATTATGGTGTTCCTCAGTTGTTAATCTGAAGTCCTAATCCTGCAATAATATTTCATGAATGGATTCTGTACCACATGGAGACACCTAGTAAGGTTCCATATAGGTGTAAAGAGATAATGGTTGTATGGAGATTACATTTGAGATTTCCATTTTCTGGTAAAGACTGTGATACAGCAGCTTTGTCTCTGAAATCGTGTAATTCCTTGATACTTACCAGACTGGGTAAAACTGAATTTTAGTGAATAATCTTCTGATTGCATCAGCATCTTTTCATGCCATTGTCAAGTGCTTCATGAAATTGTGCTTCAGTGCCCCAAACTTTTTTCTTTAGAAAGCATTGTCATTGGTGCGACTAGTTCTATTCCCTGGTTCTTGGGCCTCAAAAGTGTCTGTAAACAAGCTTTAGCAATTTGAAGTTGCTATGACAAACAAAAGACATGCTAATCAGATGAGGTGTTTTGTTCAGGCAGGAGCAGGAATCCCTCAGAAAGATACAAATCACTACACTTCTGCCAGTATTGCTGTACTAGGTAGGCTCATAGGGAAAACATGTACCTTCCAGCCAACAGATGTTATAATGTAAAGCTGAGCCTGTCCTGTAACACATTATCTAATCCTTTAATGTAGGAAACACCAGTTACAGGATTTGTAAAGTAAGCATTTGCAAAGGGATGACAAGCCTGCAGATTTGTAGGGGTAGCCACACTAACACTGTTTCTTTCTTTTTTTGCAGAAGAGTATCTTCAAGTGGATTTTGATAAAGCCACTTTTGTCATTTCTGCACTTCTGCATCCCAGCACCTATTTGAATAAAATTCTCCTTGGAAGTGAACAAGGAAGCTTGCAGCTGTGGAATATAAGATCCAAGTAAGATGCTTAATAACTTGGCTACACTTCATGCTCCAAGTAGCCTGATACGCAACAAACAATGCTTTGAAGTATTAGAGGTTTTGAACATGGAATCTTTTACCAAGTATTGGCAAAAGTTTTCAATTGGTCTTTCTCCAGAAAGAGAGAATGCTGCTGCTCCCTGAATGCTAATGCCTTTCAGGTTGCGTGTTGTTTACTCTCCTTGCAAAATGTCAGGGGTTGTTCAGGAAATTTTTTTTTTCTAAATTTCTTGGAATCATATAGCTTTCCCATGAAAGCAATTAAAATAATGGTAGAAGCATGTTCAGGCCTTCTGCCTCCCTTCTTCCAAGCGTAATATTTTGGTTGTTGTGGGTACAAGGAAGTGTTGACAGGTAGTGTGGAGGTAATTACTAGCATTTGAGCCTTACACTCAAGTAAGAGATGTGTAGACATGCCGTTGTCTCTGAGCATGTCCGAGTAGATCATCATTCATAATGTCAATATTTCTTGTCTATGAAGATCAGCTGTTTTTCTAACCCATAAAATTAAAAGTACAGTGAGTTTCCCTGCATGTTGATGTACATACTGCAAACAGATGTTAAGTCAGCTTGCTTAATTCAGTGTTTTATTTTCATAACCACTGCATACTTTTAATTGTATCACTGTTATTTCTTTTTGTTTCATATTCTAATGTTTTAGAGAAACCTTAAATGCTATATAAATCAGGAAATAGGAATAACCTAAAAATACAGAAAAGTAAATCTTGAGATGCAGTACATCCTGGATGACAAAAAGTCTACCTTAGATGGCTTAATTTCTCTGTTAATTGTGTAGAAACTTATGGCACTGTTACTGTGCTTTTAGCAGTATTGCTGGGTTAAGCACTATATGTTTTTGGCTGTTTGTTCCCTCCGTAGATTGTTTTGTAGATAGGAACGGAAAAGCTAGAAACTGAAAGAACTGAGGGGAAAATTTGATTGTATCTGGCAAGAAAGGAAAGTCAGAGGTGGTAACATGACTGGTAGCAGTTTTTTAAGAATGTCAACCTATACTGTGGTGATAGAATAGATTTTAATTGTGTCCTTAAATAATGTCTTCACAGTTTCGCCCTTAATAAGTACTGCATGACTGCCTTATCTGTGAGCAGTCCTGCTTCATATTTTGGCTGTTACCATGTCTGAAAGGATCAAGATGGTGTGTGCTTGTAATGCATATTAGTGTCTTAATTTAGAGAAGTTACTCTGCACATGAAGAATTTGATTCTATTAGAAGTTGAATCAAGACTGGCTTTTTATGTTGATGTTGAGAATTCTGCAGAGGCGTGATCATGGCAGAAATGCATGGAGAGCAACTGGCATGCAAGGGTCTTCCTCCCTGTTCATGTCATTTAATTGTGTCACTGTTGTGGGAGTAATGCATGACACTAAATTTTTGAATAAAAACAAACCATGAGTTTTATTCTTAACCCTCCTCATTAGTGTCACCATTTTTATGCCTTTTATCTGATTTATAAGGACAGAAAGCTGATTACTTTTCTGTGTAAGCGTATATAAAGCAGCCATTTTGTCATGGAAGATGCCCAAGGATTAATTGATTTATGGGTTTTGTGTGTTTGTTTTCCAGCAAACTCTTATACTCTTTTCCAGGATGGGGCTTCACAGTCACAAGTCTTGCACAGGTTAGTACTTTTGTTGCCTTTTATTTTTGTGCATAACTGGTCAGGAAGAGCTGGCAAAATATCATTGTTAAAAATTACAGCAGTAAAGATGTCTTGTGTTCTTTCAGGTATTGTAATAACCTTCTCCTGAGTGAAGGTTTATTATCTGCTCTTCCTCTAGTCCTAGTTATGTTGCATTTAGGATCCTAGTTGTTTTGTGTTTATCACATCTGTAGTCTTCACTAAATGATATAAATTCATACAAACAGTTTGCAAGATGCCCATGTATTATGCATGTAACTTCATTACACCAGTAGTTTTTTGCTAAATTTATTTTGCTTTGGAGGTTGATAAAATGTAGATTTTGCTGATTCAAGAAGAGATTTTGTAATTATATTTGCTGTATTTTTTTTAAGGTATAAAAATTAATTTAAACTTATTAGTAGCATTGATGACAGCTTTGAAAATGGTCAGCAGTTGTCCAGGATAAAACTTGTAAACATGGAGGTGTGTGGCAGGGTATATAATGAATAATAACCAGAGCTACTGGGCACTAAAGTGATCTGTTTTTCAAAGGATTCAAAGCGTCTGGAAACCAATAGAGACTAAGCACAAAATCTTGCATCTCTTTTGGGTTTTTTTTTTGTCGGATCTTCAGTTTTGCATTACAGTGCTATAGATAGAAAACCTCGTGCTAGATGCCTTATTTTTTTTCTTTCCTGTTTGTCCCAGGTTTAGATGCATTTTCTTGAATGTAGTGATATTACCAGTGTAGCTGCAAGCTTTTCCTTTTTCATTTTAGTTGCTGTTAAATTTTTCTTATAGGCTCCAGCAGTGGATGTTGTTGCAGTCGGTCTTGTATCTGGTCATATCATTGTGCATAATATTAAGTTTGATGAAACTCTGATGAAATTTCAACAAGACTGGGGTCCCATCACAGCAATATCTTTTCGTACAGGTAAGTCTTAGCATTTTTTAAGTGAAAATATGTATCAAATCACCAAAACTAAGTGGGACACAGGAAAACATTTTTTGATAAAACATTTCAGAATCAAAATTTGTGCTGAGAGTTCTAGTTTTCAAGGACTGAAGGTAATATAGAGAAGTTAGCAATAAGTGAGGGACATCTTGCATTTTCATCATGATTTACAGTGCCGTTTTACAGCATTTTCTTGTACTCTGACTCAGTGCACAGAAAGTATGACATACAGCATTTTTGGAAAGAAAAGTTTGTTTACAGTGTGCACAGTACAGTTATCAGAGTTAGTGCAGAGTAACCAGTACACCTTAGTTTACTTTCCAAACCTACTTCTCAGCAATGACTTCCCGCCCCCGGATAAAGTTAGAAGGTTGGTAGTTGTGTGACTACTAAATGGATGTTACTGGGGAACACTGTTTATTTTCACAGCTTTTTCTTGTCTAACAAGTATGTACTAATTACTAAAGCTAGTTATTTTAATGTTGGTCCTTCCTGTAGAGCTGTTGATACCGAATCTAGTCTCTCATTCAAAAAGGAGAAACTTGCACATCTTATCGGGATATAGATTGATGTAGACCTTGTTGAGGATGAGTGCTACTGAAGAAAATTGTGAAAAGACTTTTGAGAAGTAGAATGTGTCATTATCTCTTGTGCTTTCAAGCAAAACTTCTAGCACTTACTGCTGGATGTAGATACTTTGTTGTTATCTGATATGAAAAAAATCTTGGCTTTATTATCAGTGAGCTTTGTTTCTTTTCTGATTGAAATACTAGAGTGTTACAGTTAAAACATATTTACAGCATTAACTTGAGGGGTTTTTTTGTTGTGATTTTAGCTTTTTCTTCGTCAGTTCTGCATCAGTTTGAAGATGTGAGAAGTCAATAAGGATGTGCTGAATGTCAATAAACAAGCCTTTATTACTTTTTTTTGAGCAGATGGACACCCAGTAATGGCAGCTGGCAGCCCAGTTGGACACATTGCTTTGTGGGATCTAGAAGACAAGAAACTGATGTGTCAGATGCAAGATGCCCATTCCACAGCAATAGCTGGCATGTCGTTTGTCCCTGGAGAGCCACTTCTTATTACTAATGGTGCTGATAATGCTCTACGGGTGAGTTATGAGAGCAGCTGCTGTCTGCTGTTACCTTTTTCTTCTCTGGGAGACCTACAAATTGTAAATGTTTAGTTTGTATTTGAAGTAGCAGTTTTCAAATGAAACAAATACAGCAAAAGTCAAGTTGCTGGTTACTCAGCTGGACTGTAGTTTAAAGATTTGCTACCATGGTGCCATTACTTCATTTACTGCTTCGTAGTAGCCTTGAAGAACAAAGCTTAGGATCCAGTTTTGCAGAACCATACTTTGTATCCTGGTACACTATCTTAAATCTTGATCCATTTTTATAACATTTTGGATCACAAGCAATTGCTGTTGATAAAACTCCCCTGTGTTCCGGTGCATGTGTTCTGGTGCCATCAGCCTTTGGTGGAGGGGTGGAATGAATAGCAGGAAACAATTAGTTGCTGTGACAGAAACTTCCAGAGTTTTAGGGTGAAGGATGACAGCCAGCATGTGAAGTTCGCTGCACCAGCTCCCAGCTAAACCTGTTCCACTGACTAGAGGTGCAATTACTGGCAGGGCAATGTTTATCAGCCTTGTTTCTCTGCTTATTTTGGGATGCAGGTGTGGATTTTTGATGGACCTGGTGGTACAGGTCGTGTATTGAGAAGCCGAATGGGACACAGTGCACCACCAACAAAAATCAGATACCATGGGCAAAATGGAGAGCAAATTCTTAGTGCAGGTATGAGTTCTCATTCTTGTTTATCAGCCTGATTTCTTGCTGTGGTAAACAAAATGCACACAGCTAAATATCTTTGTTTTATTAATAAACTAGATTATACTTCATATTCATGTATATGTATTTATGAAACATAGTAAGTAGTTAATGTAGAAAGTATTATTTATTACTGAAGCAAACTGTTTCACTTAAGCTGAAAATAGCATAGGAGCTGCTTTTTTCATCTGTATTTATGTATTTGATAAATAAAAATTGTTTTGTTATCTCCTGAGAAACTATCAGCTGGTCAAAATGAAAACCTCTAACACCTAGGGAAATCTAGTTGTGACAGGAAAAAAAGTTAACAGCATAATACATTTAGTAACTGAGAGGAGCCACACTGCTTTTCCCACCAGTTTGAGCAAGCTTCGTGGCTTGTACTGTCTTTGTAATTTATTACGGCTCAGTTGTGTCTGCATTATATATTTTCAAGGCTACTTCTTACCGAGGTATTAATCTGTAAGTGTAAAAATGCATAAGTGACTGCCCTTCCTTAGAAACTAGCATATTGAAAAATCTCTAAAAGGACTCCTCAGGAAATAATATGTTATATTGTACTCCAGAGCACTTAAGTAATGGAATGGTAGAGACTCTTCACCTAGTCTTTACTTACTGTTTAGCAGTGAATTGTTTACATGGGCAACATTTGACTATATTACATTTTGGTGAAATGTTACACCCAGTATGGCACAGCAATACATGGTGCTGGAACTACCTACTAAAGTCTCTTTCTGGCCATCCAACTAGTAACTTGGATTCAAGTAACAAGTTCTTTGACAGTAATTCAGCTCATGCAAGATAAACCACAGTATCAAATGTTGCTTAATCAATCTTCACATTTGCTTTTGCAGTTTACTGCAAAACATATGGAGAGGACGCAGAGGCAACCACTAAAATGAAAAGGATCTCAAGCTCTGAGATCTGATGTATCTGCAGTGTAAAGAGATTGACTCTACATTTCTTTCTGAAACAGTGGTTAAACTTTGTGCAGCAGAAATGAGGTAGCAATGCTGTGAGGTGTCTTTCAAGTGCTAGTGGTTTCCTTAGAATAGGCATCTCTACAAATTAACTTTGTAAAATTTCAGTGTTGTCACAGACTTTCCTTCTGCTTAACCTTTCTGCCCATTCCCAATATACAGATCCTGACTTAATTCTCCATTACAGTGGCAAGAAAAGGTTGCTAGAATAGTATAATTGTTCAATTGTCTTTCAGATTCTTTAAGTTCACTTTGACTAATTTTTTATTCCTTTATGTATTTGGAGTAGGAAAAGTGTTTTGTGATTCTTGCGATTTTTAAAAATCATCTCAGTGCCTTTAATTTTGTGTGTGTTGTGCAGCTTCATTTTCTGTTGGGTTTTGGTTCTGCCTTGTCCATGTCTCCCCCACCAAGTGGACCTGTTGGCTAGTTTCAAATTTGAGCTTTCTGTCCCTATATTACATTCCTATCAGTTCTGTGAACATTGGTCACGGGGTAGAGTAGGAAAGTCCCATTAGTGTCCTGGTTACAGGAAATATGGACAACCCAGCTTTTACTATTTTTGTTTGGGTTAGCTTTCTGAGTAACCTGGGTGTAGTTCTTAATCAGAACTTAATCACGTATTGGTTAGAAAAATAAAGGAAGGAACATTGTGGTTAGTGAAGGGAGTATGTAGGGTCATGAGAAAGCTTTGCAAGTATTATGGAGGTATTTGAAGGATGCAACACTTTATTTAATGCTCTAATCATTGAAAGCTGAGTACAGCTAGATACAATGATGGAGAAAGGAGCGGGGACAGAGGAATTAACATGGAAAAAATGTCCATAAAGAGTTGTCATTCTGATCATGTGTGGGTGGGGCAAAACTGTAGGAATGGGATGTAGGCCATAGGAAACTAGGCTTCATTAGTTATGCTGCTTATAGAGTATCTGTATTTTTTTCTTCGCCCAGAATTTTTAGTAAATCAATGAATTATGATATTTGAAGTTGCTTATTGCTTATCCTTTTATTTTCATTTCTCAAGTAGATGATGCATAAGTTGATTTTTGCCCTTCTCTACTCTCTGCTAATTTTTTATCAGGTCAAGATGGAACATTGCAGTCCTTTTCAACAGTGCATGACAGGTTCAATAAAAGTTTAGGACGTGGTGAGTATTTCAGCCAAAGTACAAGTACTGGTGGAAAAAAGCTCTGAAAAGTGCTTACGTAAATGTTAAACAGGCCTTATTTTCCCTTTAACTGTTGTATAAAAATTAGGCACCTCAGTTGTTCTGTAAACTCAGTCGTTCCTGCAAAGTGTACTCTCAGATTTGTTTGTACTTTAAAAAATTAATTTCCATAGCTTGGCACTGTATGATCCTTCACTGTGGGAAATGTTGGGCATGACTTTTGTATTTAAGATGTATAAGGTATTAGCTGACATTTCAGTATGTGTAATTACAACTTTTTACTGTATTCCCCTTCTATTCAGTTGACTAAATTGATATTTCATGTCTTGAGTTCCTTTGATCTAATATTGAGTTTAACTTAAACATGTCTTGTACACAATGCCATGATATAGTTTGGAGAGCAAGGATCAGAAAGACTAAAATATTTCTTAGTTTGAAATGTTTATATGGTTATAAATATATATATTATATATAATATATATATTATATGTGTTTAGTTCTATTTGAAAAGGCATATGCAGATTAATTGATTTCGTATATATATCCTTTGGGTATAAATTTGAAATTCCCAACTCTTTGGTTATTGAAGGGGCTGGGTGTTATATATTGCTTTGTATAGTCATGTCCATATGACCATGTTTTTAGCTGTAATGGGGGAACATCTGCCTCAAGATCGCAGCACAAGATCCTGGAACAAATAGATTGAGTAGTAAATTTGTGTAAAAGGCTGGTGATTTGCTCAGCATCACATGAATGTTGACGGGAGCTCTAATACTATTCTTAGCTCTTTGAACCTTAGGGAACGGCACTGATGTGTTAATGTAAGCCAGATTTTTCTGTTTGATAGAAATGTTATGTTTTGTTAACAATCCTTTTTAAACCATTATTCTCATTTCTCATCATGAGACTGAGGCACTTAACTTCTATTTTTAAGGTTCCATTAACAAAAAGAAATCAAAAAAGAAAGGTCTTAAACTTGACACAATGGCACTTCCACCAATTACAGCCTTTGCTTCAGGTAAGTGTTCTTTGACATACATTACAGAGTAAATGTAAATATAGTATCATCACATATTAATTTTGCCTTTTAACCCTCAAGATACTACTGTTTCGAAAGCTCATGCTGTAATAAAATGAGATTATTGAGTGTCTGTGGCCTTTCATGAACTGTTGACAGGTTAAAATTACATTTTATTTGGTAACTTATTTTATTTGGTAATTACGTTTTATTTCAAAAAGAGCATTTTCTTTCAAATGTGTGTCTTGCTCTTTGACTTGAAAATCTCTTGCACAGTAGCCAGAATCTTTTGGTGTATTCATTATTCCAGCTGGAGAACCAGCAGCTAAAGAGGGGTGAAGATCTTTTTCAGCTGAGGAAATCTTAGGAACAATGACTGATTTTGATTCCTCAGCTTTTTCTTTTGAGTGACTTTTCAATGTCAAAGTTCAAATAATCTGTTCATTTGTAATTCAGTATGCAGATAAGAAACCGAACTTTTTTGAAGCAGAATTACAGTTATCTTTGCTTCATCGAAATGTGCTTTTTTTAAATTAATGACCTCCTCTTCAGACTTGAAGTCTGTTTTGTCTTAAATATAACTATTTTCTCTTCTGAGGATGATTTATTGTTTCCTATGTTGAAAGATCTGGATTTACAATTTTATGTAGCCATTTGACACATATGACATTTATATTTGCAGTGATACAGACATTGATATTTCAGTGGTACAGACTATCTATACATATTTGTTGCAAATATTTCTATGTATATTTTTAAATATAATTAATTTTGAATTAATTAATTAACTATTTTTAAATCAACATTAGACCTTCCTATCTCTCTTCCTGGAGACATAAACCCTCCATTTATTTAAATACGTTATGGAGTTGTTTCCCTTTTGCTATCTTGTCTTTGGTAAAATGAACCTGCTTGTATCTCCTTGTAGTCTTTGAAGTTCAAGAAATAACCAGTTTCAAGCTCTAAATTTTTTTAACATATATATTACAGAAAAAAGGTAAACTTGCTCATTATTTAGACCTTTATATATAATATTTGACTACAAAGTTTGGATACAAGCTTTGGAACAACAGATTTTCCTGGAAATGCAAAAAAAGTATTTTGCTGTGTGAAGCAGATTTAGGTCTTAAACCCAGCTTTAATTTGTTATATAGTGGCTTCTGCTGCTTCAACAGCTGAAGAAACAGTTAACAGACTCAGCTGGAAATGTGTACAGATGGAGCAATTTAAGCCACTTGTGTTGAAATACGCTTTTCAAACTGCATAGGCTAAAACATACAAAGACTTAAAACATAACATCCAAAAAAATGCTTGTGGTTCTGTTAGCAATTTAGTTGCACTACCACATGCACAACAGTTTGCCAGGTGTTTTTTTCTGTATGGCAGCCTTTCAACTGTGCAACAATAACACTAAATATGAGCTGTTCTCTCTAAAGTTATTTCAAAATACTCTTTCCTAAGATATCAGAAAAGCGTTTAACTTTAGAATTACTGTTTATAAAAGGACTATGTGTTGCATTGCAGAAGTGGCACATCAGAGTGACTGGGATGGTATTATTGCCTGCCATCAAGGGTATATAACCTGTACAACCTGGAACTATCAGAAAACTTCCATGGGAGCTCATAAACTGAGGCCAGAAGAATTTAGCAAATGCAAACCTATTGATATATGTGCAACAGTAAGTTTATTTCTGATAATGCTTCTTCAGCATTACAGTGTATGTAAAATGCTTTACAACTTGAGTTGGACACAATGACATGTTGTTGAACCCACAATGAAGGCAATACAAGTGTTTACTGAGCTTTACCTGCTTCTTAGACAAGTAGTTACTGTGGCACACTTCGTGTGCTAGGCGTGCAGCAACTCCTATATCTTGTGATAAATTGTTTTTCTGACCTTATGTTTAGTAGTTAAGTGGTAGATAAAATAAAGACAATTGTAAATACCCGGTTTTCTTTTGGCTACTGGATTGCTTTGGACTTTATCTTTCCAAAGACAGCTAGACCATTGTTTCTTCATTTCTTGCCATTTAAACTCTGTGTGAACTCACCTTATTTTAGGGTGCTGTGGGCAATATGGACATTCAAAGGGGCATGCAGTCACCATGCTTACACTTTATCTTAGGAATTGAATTTTTGTAGATCTTGATTTTTTGGGTTACAGTGTTGACATTATTACATATGGCTTCTGATGGATGTCACTAAACTTTCATAACCTAGCAGTACCCTTTTTGTTACATGTTGACTGTTTGCTTAAGAGCTCCTCCCTCTACTTTTTTGAGATATAAGTTGTTGGTTCTCTGCATGTTTCCTTGAAGAAGTCTAATAAAAATGTATTAGTATTTTGTATTCCTGATATGCTACATATCATTTAACAACTTTGCTAATTTATATACACTCAAAGAATTTTTTTTCATAGGTTCTTTGTTTTGTTTTGTTTTTTTTTTATTCCCTTGAAAGGCAGTTGATATTACCTCGTGTGGTAACTTTGCTGTAATTGGAATGTCAGCTGGACAGGTGGATGTGTATAACATGCAGTCTGGCATTCACAGAGGGCGTTATGGCAAAGAAAAAGGTAAAAGGATTGCTAGACTTGTAAAATACTGTCTCTGAAAAGAACAGCAATGACCTGTTCTTCTGTCATCTAGGATATTTAACATCGGTTCTGAGTTGAATTTGAGAATCTTTTCAGTGTCTCTAATTACCCTACACTGTTCTATGTTGCACTGCAGTCAGAAACCTGATTTGAAGGATAGGATTCTTGCTAGTTTTAACAGCTCTGATGTTAGCAAATCCTTGGTTTTAATTAACACGAAATTGTCAGTTCCAAAATGGTTAGTACCAAAATGAAATCCTCTGGCCTCTGCTCTTTTTGAGACAATCACATTTCTTGGCTTCTTGTTACAAGGTTCTATCTCTGAGATAAATTTTCCCATATGTTTTTTGCTCCCTGCTTAAAAATTCAAGAATATTTTACATATGTGGGAAATTAAAGTTCTAAACAAGTCTATTTCTTTGCATATGGTATTATTTTTAATTACCCAGCTGCAAACTTATGATGTAATGTGACAGTGTTCTGATGTTTCCTTTTAATGGTTGCATACGTATGTATTTCATGTGATATATCCTCATGCATGTTTTTTGGTGCTCAAGATCTGAATGTTTTGTTGTAGAAACAAGGAAAGAACCCTTAACATTATTGGATTTCTAAAAGGAAAACATGAAGTGGTCTCCTAATAAAATAATTGGTTGATAAAGGGATGAGTTTTCTAATTTTATTTACTGTCCAGTAGCCCTAGGCATAGATTGAGAAATAAAACTGATACAAACCCAGAGGAGCTATGTCTGTCTTTACATTGCAGTGTAAAGTAGCCTAGGAGAACTTCCAGACTTTGTACTGGAACCAAAGCTGTAAATTTTTTCTGGAGTGGTCTGGCCTTCTGGAGGCATTCCCTGAGTGATTCAAAAAGTCTCTCAAATTTCACACTCACAAAAAGCTCCCCAAACTGAAAAACGAAATATGAGCTAATACTCCACTTCAGCTGCTCACAAATTTTTACTTGTATTCTAGGTGTTTACTTGAAATTAAACAGTTTGGTTTCTGTACAGGTTAAAAACAATACGATATTGGAGAAGTCTTGTCAAGTGGCTTTAGAATTGTCACTTGCTTACTGCTCATTCAGTGTAAAGAAATACAGAATAATGTTTGGCATTCAGCTGATTTCTACGCTAAGTTTAAATTCTGAAATAATTACTCTCTTTTCTCTTGATTTGCAGCACATGAAGGGGCCATTAGAGGGGTAGCAGTGGATGGATTAAACCAGCTGGTAATCACAGCTGGTAGTGAGGGATTAATTAAATTTTGGAAATTCAAAACTAAAGAGCTAGTTTACTCCACTGAACTTTCTTCTTCTCCAAGTGCAATTCTGCTTCACAGAGATAGGTAAGAAACTGAAGCTATTGCGTGTGCGTGTCATTTTGCTGTATATATTTGTCTGAAATAACAACCAGCCTTCTAATTAAGGTTATATACTTGATGCTTTGAAATACAACTGACTACTAGACACAAAACAAAATTATTACAAGACATTTTATTAGACTGAAGAAGTGTACTGATATTAGCTGAAATTATTTTAGGATAAAAGATACCTGGAGCAATGTTAGGATATTTTTTGTCTCTTGAGTTATTCACTATCCTATGTGTTAATGTTTCTTGGCAGTGGTATTCTGGGAATTGCCTTTGATGACTTCAGTATTAGTGTTTTGGATGTAGAAACCAGGAAGATTGTCAGGACA
The DNA here is from genome assembly GCA_013396775.1 of Cephalopterus ornatus. Taxonomy (NCBI): domain Eukaryota; kingdom Metazoa; phylum Chordata; class Aves; order Passeriformes; family Cotingidae; genus Cephalopterus; species Cephalopterus ornatus. Next base: position 31,887 of record VZRE01004582.1, read on the forward strand.
TTCTTAGGACACCATGGACGGATTAATGACATGGTAATTGTTAACTCTTTCTGTAAAGGTGACATAGATACCTAATTAATTTTAAAGATAATTAATTTCTCTGCAGGTATTCAGTCACTGAGTATTATATTCACCTGTAAATTGTAGAGTTATAGTTCAGCTCTACAGCAGTTTTTGCTATGTTAGTTTTCAAGTTAAAATGTATAGTGTTGGAATGGCCACCTATTTTTAATGTACTTTAGGATTTTACTATAACTTTTCCAGAAGCTGATTTTGGGTCAAACAAAATAAAGCATTAGGAATAATGAAAACTACATTGAGAAGCAAAATTGTACAGTAGTATCTCAGCTGTGTACATAGAAAAGATGAGTCAGGTGTAAACAGATCTGAGATTATGCAACACACTGACAATTCCTTATTTACATCTTATGTAATAGTGTTTTATAGAGTTCATTGCAGTAGTTTTTAATTCTAAATGCTATTAAATGAGTATTTATTTCATTTTTTCAATTTTATGCGTAGTGGCTTTCATCACTAACAGTCAAAGCACTTTGGTCCTCACTTTTATACGTCAGATCTATCCTGTATCATATATTTAAACCTGTTCTGAAATAGCTTTTCTCACTTTCAACAGTGTATTGTCAGTTTTGGTTTATGGCCAGACCATTTCATCATGGTTTTAGGCAACAGTCTAATCTTGACAGCACCTCCTGTAAGGACTGGCTTGTCCATTTTGCCATTAAATTGACTATTTCATTTTAGACTTTCAGTCCTGATGGCCGTTGGCTAATAACTTCATCAATGGACTGCACCATTAAGACTTGGGACCTTCCCTCTGGATGGTGAGTCACTTTAAAAACATACAGCAGAAATAGTAATGTCATGTTTTATAAATGACAAAAATCCTTCTGGCTTGATTATCTGTCACCAACTTGTCCTATGTGATATTCAAAGTTGCACGTGGTATAAGAACTCAGTGCCCACTATTTTAGTTGTGTCCAATGCCAGACCCTTTTTCTGGGTCTGCAGAATAAGTGTCTTGAAGATCTGTTGAAGACACCTGGAGTTTTCATGTAGTGTCAGTGAGTGTTAATTTGTTCTTTGTCTGGAACCAGCAGTATAATCTAAAGGTCAAGAGGTTGTTCAAGCTGAATTGCATTGTGATCGCTGAAGTATTCATGGGATCATAGAGGGGTTTGAGTTGGAAGCGAGCTTCAAAGGTCTAGTCCAACTACCCTGATGTGGACAGGGACTTCTTTCGCTAGACCAGGTTACTCAAAGCCACATCCAACCTGGCCTT
>VZRE01004600.1:651-72380 GCA_013396775.1 Cephalopterus ornatus
AGGGCTGGTGCCTCCACTTCCTCCCTGGGCAACCCATTTCAACACTTAACAACCCTCTCAGTGAAAAAATTCTTCTTGATGTCCAGCCTGAACCTCCCCTGGCACAGCTTGAGGCTATGTTCTCTTGTCCTGTCATTAGTTGCCTGGGAGAAAAGGCCGACCCCCATCTTGCTACAACCTCCTTTCAGGTAGTTATAGAGTGATAAGCTCTCCCATGAGCCTCCTCTTCTCCAGCCTAAACAACCCCAGTTGTTTATTTTGCCCTCCAGCACAATCCCTGTCCAGAAGAGCCCCCACAAGGCTGCCCGACACTGCACACACAGCCAGACTGCACATGCTGCATAAGTTTCAGATCAGCTGGAGTGCCACGGCCTGGGCCAGTGTCACAGGGAAGGCACACACAGCCTCCTCCCACACAAGATTTTCTACAAAAATGCCTTGATGGTAACTATCAGACATCTGATCTGGTTTGGCCTTACAACAGAAAGTTGGCTAAGAACTACCTTTCCCTCTTCCACAGCAAATGCAGGGCATGTCAGCATTGGCAGGGAAGGACGCAAAAACAGAGGGGATCGAAGGGAGCTCTTTTACAGATGCGGGCTTTCAAAGAGCTTACAGAAATCTGAACTTGAAAATTTATTAAAATAATGGGAAATAAGACAATACTATTATTTACGAGACACTGAAGAGCTTCAGTATGCAGCTGCAACTCAGCCAAGTGAGAGCCTTTCCTGTTTGGCTGTTGCTGAAGCTTCTGAGAACTCAGTTTCTTGTAAGGATGAATACAAATGGCTTCACATCCGCTCTGCTCCTAAAGGGACATCAAGGGTGCTGGTCCTTTCAGTGGAAGCAACTGTTAGGCTTCTCTGAAAAGTCTAGAGAGCACCCTGGCATGGGTGAAGAACAGACGGGAATGCTGCGATTTTTCAGTTATTTCCATTAAAAATAATTTGTTGGAGAAATTAATCTCACTGACAGTGGCTGACAAAACAGCTGCTCTAGGACTTCATTTTTTTGAATTTTTATTTTCATTTTCATGTTTTTAAATATTTCTAGTGGATTTTCCCTACATATAACCTTTAAAGGAATTTAAAAAATGAAATAGAATGTCCTTGGGAGAGAAATTAGGCTACAAGAAATCAGGAAAGGGAACTCCTTCAAGGAGAGAAGGCCTTAGGGTAAGCATCTTTCTCACTCACATATAGAACCCACGCTGCTGCTGAAAGGCAAGGTGCTTTTATTTAGTAGCAGATAACCTGCAAGTTATACACATGAAGTATATGCTTTCTTGTTAGGCATCAAAACTGTTATATCTGTGTGGCTATTTTCATCCAGAACTCTATGCCCACTTAAAATGACGTAGTTGAAGTGAGATGCAAGTGCTACATTTTAAGTCAACAAAATATTCTGCACATAACAGGTTAAGGCCTCTCTGCCACACAAAATGAACTGGTCATAAAAACTATCTCCTTTCCTTTTCACCAATGGAGTTGCAATCCTAGTGCCACTGAAATCCTCAGAACTACTGCTGGGGATTTCAGTACATCATGAATTTACCTCAGAATCTAAGCTGTAGATAAACACGCTCTTGATGGTCTACCTAGAACAAAAGGATGTATTTCCCCTCCCAAGCCATCTTAACGGGGAGATGTGCTTCTACTCCATCTCCATGCAGTTAGATTGATTTAAACCATCACTGAAGGTGGTTTAAGCTAACACACCCAAAGAGAGAATCAAAGAGACTAGAAACAATCACAGACTACATTATCATGGGACAGTAAAGTCTGAAATTTTCCCAGTTCCATCCATAATAACTTATCTATACTTGTCTTGATCTAAGAATAATTCTGAAGACAATTCTTTTCTTGTATGACAACTATACAAAGCACAAAAAGAAAATTACATACTGTCAGCTTCTACATGAAGTAGCTAGTAAGTAAACACTTTCATTTGTACAGAAATAAGAAAAAGAATTATACCTCCTTTTTGCTCTCCTTGTTTTGTTCAACTTCAATGTCAATAGGGTTATTTCCATTTGCTTCCTCCATTTCATCCTCACTGGAAGACAAAAGCAAACAGTACTGTATTAGTTTGTGAGACTCTTTCTATAAATAGCATGCTAAAACAAATGCATGGATGCAATATCAAGTCCAACAGCTTTCCTTAGTTTTATTCCCAGGATGTGGGGTTTTTTAGGGGGTTGCAGGTTTCTTTGGTTTTGGTTTAAGTCAATAAATTCTTAATTCTGAAGATAGTACATACAGGAAGACTTCTCAGTAGTGTACTTGGGCAAAGTAAGTCTGCACAGAGACATGAAATTAATTCCACAAGTTATCTTTTAAAGAACATGGGACACCAAGCATTTTAACTTTAGGCAAACTTACAGAAAGAAAGATTGAGAAACACAGCAAGTAGCTAAAACTTGAATTTCATATAACTCCTTAACATTTAGCAAAACAGACATGCACAAGATGAGCTCCCTGAAGAACAAGCAAAAAAATGTTTGGTTGTTTCATTGGGGTTTTTCTGCAGTGACAGCTTTACATTTCATTTTCCTTTGGAAAAAAAAAAAAAAAAGACTATCAGTTACAGAATAATAATAGGCATGAAATTGGGGCCATATTGAAAGTGACCTTGGCACACCTGTCCAGTTTAGCTTCATTGGAATTTTAATCAGACATTAAATCAAATGTATTTCCACCATTAAGAATTTTTGTACTGTACACAACTAAAGTTAATTGCACCATTTGAGATGACACCCAGAAACAGAAGAAATAAGCTGATCTAATCCAAGCTTTTTATTTATTTTTTTTAAAAAGTCAAAAAAATAAACCTATTTCGTCAAGTCAAACTTTATAGCCTGGGCTGAGGACCCATCAGCTGGTGCAGGTGTGTCACAGCTTCAGTGCAAGGCAGAGCTGTACTGAAGTGCTGGGACCAAGAGGGTACAGCTCGTGGCCAGCTGCCTGTTGCAGCCACATCCCAAGGAAGAAGGGACTGCCAGGTGGCTTGGGCTGGCATCCATCTCCACAAGAGCAATCACTTGTTCAAGTCACTTCTGCTCTCGCAAGCTGCCTGGCTCAGCAGCTGATACTCAGACTAAATGTGCTGTGAAATCACAATCCCAGGGAATAACTCCCAAGCATCCCCTCCCAGAGCTGAATACACAAAGCCTCTCGCACACTACTAAGAACAGCTACTGAAAACCTGGTTCCAAATACACTGGGAGTTATTTTAGCGACAACCTGAGGAGCTGGGGAATTTCCCTGCCTAGCCACAGAAGACATACAGAGGTATTTAAGTGAAATATCTCAGACTGCCTCTTCTCTCAACCCCATCTCCAAAAGAACTTCCTTGTGTTCTCACCTAGGTTCAGATTTCAGCCTTTCCACAAGTCAACTCCCACAGCCTTTGCTGTGCTGCTAGTTTGATCCTGTATTCTAGCACATTCTCTAGACATGAGCTAGATCAAAACCCACCCACTCATTTCTGCAGTTTTAGACACTGATCACTATAACCGAGGAGCACTTCTGAAGTTCTGCCAGCACTGAACGGCACAGCACAACCTGAAAATCCAGGCACCCTAAACTCACCCAGTGTGGGTTCCACACCCCGCATGGCTGCACTGACAAATCCTTTGGGGCTGTAGGGTTTGACTATTTTACGTAACGGAGGGGAAGAATGGAAATCAAAAATCAAGCTGATGGCCTGGTGCTTAGCTTGCTGCAGATGTGAACCAAATCATGCATTTCTAATACAGCGGCCTTCCTCAAAGGTTACAAAATTGCAGCACATGGCAGCCCATACAGTTCTTTCCTCGATCACCAGATGGTTTGAGGTGCTGCTTTTCCTACCAAACAGGCATAGGAACTGAGAAGTATATTTTGAAATTGCAGTAATTTCATTTATGAGCACAGAACAAAAATAGAGGAGGTAGTATTAAAAGACCCTAAGCTACATAGTATGAGACAAACACATACTCCTTATAAAAGACTCCATGTCCCCCATAAATTAGTAGGAAAACTAAAACCAAATCAAAATAAATAAAAAAATAAAACCCATCAGGATGAGGAGAAGAAAAGTAGACAGCCTTTGCAGAGAAAAGAAAGGAATAGAGTGGAAAAAGAGACTCAAGTCAAAGAAAGCCAACCAAATACTGGACGAGTTGGCTGGCAGTATTCTCCCTGGCCCTGCCTTTGAAGCAAGTATTGTTGACCTAATGGAGAGATGGGAGAGGTTGAGTGAGTCATTAGTGTAGAACAACTCTTCCCCCTTCCCAAACAGATCTTGCTCATGCACACTGGAGCCAGCAAAGAGCTCCTTGGGAAGTGCAGCAACTCCTTTGAGGGAAAAAACTTTTGCAGAATTTTGCCCAATTACATTAGAAGTCCTCCAAAGCCAAGTACACCTCAAGTTTGGTCTGCAAAGACATCAACTGCATTTTTAGAGTAGGTTGAGAAAGCACTTGCATCAAGCACATGAAGTTGCTGCTGTTCAGAGGGGTTACTTTCCCCACAGACACCTGAGGCCTCTGCAATTCTGAGGCTCTGTCAGCTCCAGAACTAGGCAAAGCCACCGAGTGGCAGTTCCAACTGTACAGATATTTATAGCAATACACACAAGGCCACTGGCTGCTTTACCTTCAAGGGCTTCCATGGTTATCCAGGAGGGTGAACTTGCAGAGAAAGCAGGAGTCAAGCTCATCTGCTAAAGCTCAGTAGCTAGTGACCTCCAGAACACCACCAGCCTCACTCAAATCCTAATGCACCCTGCATTCCTTGGAACACCTGTGCCAGAGAGCTCATCCTGAGTTGCCCTCTGCTACCCCCTTCTCAGTCACTCAAAAACAGAGCCCTAACTTCACCTTTCTCAGGGAACAGCTTGGCCTGACAGCCTTACACAGGTCATGGTTTTCTAAGAGGCAGGGGAGGGGCTGTGTGCGTACACACACAGGAGAGAGGTCCTGCACTGGAGCCTGTTCCCCGTATCAGGTGCACATTCTCACTCTGCTGAGCATCACAGGGAGGAAATAAAGGCAGATTTCTAGCTCTTTCATTACTTCCTTTTACCATCCTGCTTATCAGCTTTTCTGGCTCTGCTGACAACAGTGCCAATCAGACTGTAAACAGTTTTAATTTCATTTTCTCCACCCTCAAGCAGTATCAGAGAAAAGGTTCTAGAATAATGGGATGGTGCATTAGAGGGCAATCAGGATTTGCACAGTGTTGAAAAAGGGAGCACACCTAATTGCCAACAGATTCCTTTTGGCTTTAAGCAGAGCAAAACACGCACAGCAGGGAAGAGGGGTGGGGAAAGGTGTGGTACCAGGAAACATTTTGGGGAAAATCCTACATCTGGTTTCTTACAAGCTAACAGGAACCTCTGGGATAGACTAAAGAAACCAGTGTGTGGCAATAAACAACCTTCCTGCTTGCAAACCTACCTTTCCTCACGTTCCCTTTTTTGTTTACGAGCATGACGGTCCATCACACTAGTTTTAGTCCTTGTCTTCTTCCAGGAGTAGTAAAATTTCACCAGGCTGGCTATTGATTTGTCAGGAAGCTGTAAATTAAACATGTATCCTTTTATATGTTTATATGTAAAGTATCCTCAGGAGTTCACATACAATTGATCTGATTTTGTCAAGGAACATCTGATCTCTCTACATTGGACTGCCTCAAAGGCTCAAGCAAGGCAGTTCTGCAGCCTTTCAAAAAATGAGCTATGGGGTAGTGTGTCAGGTTAGTGCCTACTATTTAGGACATCAAAATCTCTGAAGAGCATCTCAGCAAGCCTTCACTCACCAGCCACATAGCTGGTTCCCTTCAGAATAGAGGAACATAGCAAGAGCATATCCAAAATGAGGCCTTGAAACTGAGATAACAGTTTTAAAAGCCAACACAGACACATGTAAACAACCGCAGGAACTGCTGAATTGCAGGCAACATCCCAAGCACATCTTTGATGTTTGGTTAAATGGGTTTATTCACACCATTCGCATGATGAAGTGTATTCAAAGGCATCAACAAAGGATGTTTTCACAAGGTGAAATGTTACTGTATGGTGAACAGATAATATAGAAAAACACAAGTCTCAGAATTATTTTTTTTTTTTGTTCTCTTATACTAATAGCATTACCCCATAGCTATGAGTGAAAGGTCTGCCTCCAAAAAGCATAAAACTACATTAGGACTAATTCTCTATTTCTGAAATACTCTGCATGGATGTTCTTACACAGGACTTTTAAAAGGTAAAAGTCCAGCTTTTCTTGCTGAATAAAACATGTTTTAGTTAAGTGTTTGATTCAGCTTGGAGGGCAGAACAGGTGGGGCTTGAAACAAAACTGTGAGCAAGAGCCAGACCTGTCTTATTCAGATACTGCAGTTTAAGTCTTCACTTGAGATAAGCCTGGTTCTCAAACGGCAGATTGACTTTAGGTTCTAATAATGGATCATGCCAGAACTACCACCCTGGCCCACAGCTGCACACAGGCAGAAATCCATCTGTGCTGGCAAAGCACAGGTGCTGTGTCGATGTTGTGTTGCCAATAGCCACGCAACAGGCTGGTGTGCTGAAATTAAGAGTTCCGCAGAACAAACTCAGGGACGAGGCTGTTCCTGACAAAACATCCACTTGGCTACAAATCCGTGCTAAGAGTGCCAAAATATTGGAACCAGCTTTGGTAAATAACGTAACTTGCTCTTCATTCTCTGGCTTTGATGATTTCTCCCCTCAGCTCCAAACCGCATTGGTGCTAATGGGGCCGCACATATAATCTAACAACTAACGTGCTCCCGAGCCATTGATTCCTGTCCCCTGCTAAACACAAAGCTTCATGCCATTTAATTCCTTTCATGCAGGATGGCTTTCCTGGGAGCAACAGTAAAAAAGTATCATTACCCAGGGAACAGTACATTAGCTTGGCATCTCTGTATTGGAATGCACTTCACTGAGGGACAGAGCCATGCTCCTGCACATAAACCCAACAGAGAATTTCTTGCTTTAGCATTTAACCAAGCAACAGGATGGGCTTTATGTTCTCTTTTTTCCCCAGGACATTCCCTTCCCCTTTCCCCCTCCCCTATATAAAAACAGAGGAATGAAGAATCTTCACCCTTCAAGAGTTCCACAACTCCAGACTGCCCACAGTTTGTGCAAGCCCTGTCACCTGACCGAAGGGAGTGGGAGACCCTAGGACTCCAAGAACATCTGGAAATGGACATCAGTGAAGGAACATTCAAGGAGGACATGAGGAGAACGAGCCTCTTCCTGCTCTTCCCTTTTCAAAAGGGATTTGGCAGTTTTCCTTCATCCTTGGAAGGCAAGTCAGCTTTTGCTTTTCAGCAGGATCAGCAACACAGTCCTTCATATGTGCTTTTAAAGAGGCTGAACAGACAGACTGCAACAGCCTATGCTCACTTCAAAGGGTCACAGCCAACGTAACTGGATCCTTCTGGAACACTTGAGAGGCAATCTACTGAAGGAGAGCAAAGAACAAAGTCTGGTTCCCACCCAGGTGATGAACTTGAAGATGCTCTCAAGATACAATTAAAAAAAGTTTTTTACATCCCATCCTCTCCCTCTTTCAAAAGAAAATTGCACACTCCCCTAGCACCTCCCTTTCAGGCAGAAATCTACCCTTGAAATTTTCAATCACAGTTTAAAACAATATCAATACCAACCAAAGGACTGAATGTTTGCAATGATGGATAAACCTCCACCACAGCATCCGCCGACAGTCCCAAATCACATTAAGCACATACTTCATAGTTAAATAAAATTAATTCCTAAAAAGCAGGCTGTAAGAAAGGAAATCAACTTTGCACAGAGATGATCTTTAGTGTGTGTGTGTGGGCACGTGTGTATAGACTATGGCTGAACTCCAGCTGAGACAAACACTACCATGGCACACAGGGGACTGAAAACTGTAATTTCCAACCAAAAAAATTGTACAGTCAAAGTCTATCCTGAACCAGCAAAGCACTTTAGGAAAACACTTCTACAGAGACCCTGGAAACAATATTATTTCTTTCTATTCATGGTAGTATTTTCCCTCTAACATCCCCTCTGGCCTCTCCCAAGAGCATTCCACACGCATTCAGCACAATCAGCACTGAAGATGACAGTCCAACTGCCTGTTCTGCTTTTCCACTCCTGTGACACCACTTACCATCTGCTGGATCCTGTGAAAAGTTTTCCCATGGAAACTGAAGGCCTGTTCAAACAAGACCTTGTCTTCCACTGTCCACTCATCTGGGAACGGAGTAAAGTTTGGCAGATCTGCCAAAGACTTCTCGATGTTGTGCTTGTGCCAAAACAGCATCCCAAGGGCCTAGAAATAACACAGACACCAAGGGGACAACAGTAATTTAAAATAAAAGAAACATGACTGGAAAATGGAAAGGGAGAGCTACAACATTTTTCTCAGGCAACACATTAGGTATAATTTTAATTCACAGTTACATCAGATGCTTTTCTGAGTGCAAGAAACCTGGAATCTGGCTGTGAAGATCAACCTCAAGTTTATCAAAACCACACAGGTAGTCACATAATAAGCAACAGAAAGGTGGGAGAAGAAAACTGAAGAAATTACTCCAGCTTTACTCATCATGGTATGCACAGGAGAGCTAAGCAAAGACTTCAGAAGTCTAGGTAAAAAACCAGTTTCTGGCCAGTGCTGGACTCCATTTCCTGATAATCAGAAGGATGGTTTAGTTGACTGGGGGTTCTTATGGTTGTTTAGGGGGTTCTTTCTGAGGGGAAGGGGTAAAAGGGTTAGAGAATGTGAGAAGAACTGGAAGAAGGAGCATGCACAACCTTGACTTGCTGCTAAAATGTCCCTGGACCAAAGGAGGAATAAATCTCACTCATTTTAGGGGCTGCTCAATTGTTCCCTTGAGACATGCCTCATTTCGCTGCTGCAGTCTCTCTTTCTCAGTTCCAAAGACAAAGTGCATGTGCTGTGCTTCAGCACCTGCAAACTATTCTCCTCCCGCTGCCTCCAAGTCACTCACACGCAGCCCCCTGCTCCCAGGGGTGCACAGCCCCTGTGTATTATGACACATCACTGCCTCTGGCCTGACAGCAACCACTGCAAGTCATTTTGGGAAGGCCTGACTCTGCAGAGCTAAAACCCAGCCTTTCACAATGGCTGTGAAGTGAAAACAATCCCTAATATGCTGAGTAAAACACAAGAGTAACCTGCTCATCATATGCAAACTCAGCTCAGGTTTCACAGCCATAGTTACCCTCTTCTAGTCGTTTCGCCCTGGCTGCTCAGCATTACAAAATCCCTCCAAATCTGGGGTTTCCCCACTATGCTTTGCTATGCAAAAAGCAGTTCCTTTATGGGATCTTGTGCCTCCATGATTATACAGAGAGCATGCATATAAATGTTAGTGATATCCAAGATCTTGCCTGGACCCTACTGGCCTCTCAGCACTGCCTGGACACCCTCTCCTCCCTTCTGCCACCATGCAGAATGAGTAGTAGTCTTGGTTGCATTACAGTCACTCAAGATGTCACAGGAGCAACACAGCCACTCTGGCAAGCATGGGGCCAAAGGAACTATTTGGCAGTCATGAAAGACTGAGTTTTCTCTCCCCTGCCATCCTTTTCAGCTTCAGACACAAGCTGTACCAAATATCCTCATGAGGAAGCAAGAGAAAAACAAGGAGCAAGACATTTTGGGAGGAGGGCAGGGTAGCATTAAATACCACTGAGATGCTAGAGAGGGCTGAGGGGACAGCTGCTTACACAAACCAAAAGGTAAACAAAAGGATTTTCCTTATAGGCTTGTTTTAACAGCAGAGCAATATTCCTCCTGCAGCCCGTGCTGCCCTAGAAGAACTCTGCACTCATACATGGGCAAGTACACAGCTTTCCCAGACTCCTTTGTCCCAGGGTGTCTGACACAGGCTGGCAGGAAAGCACGGCTCACAGCCAGCCTTACTGTAGTGCTTCCAAAAGCCTGCAACTGACACAGCTCAGCACAACCAGCAACAGCTGTTTGCACCACCGGCTGAAGTAGGCTTGCCCTGCTGGAGCTCACTGGCCTGTGGGAACCTGCCCTTTGCCTACCCTCCAGCTGGCAAAGCTGCAGAGACTCCCACCAGCACAGCCCCAAGCCTCCAGCCATCATCCAACAGCAGCAGAGCCAACAGGGCACTCGGCCACAGGCAAGGGGAAAGAAAGGACAGAGCTGGGAGCTACACGTGGCACAGATGTGGCCAGCTGGGAACAACACTGGGCAGAGGAGGGCTGGCACACACCCCAGCACCCTGCCAGCTGCTCACCACTCCCTTCAGCAGACTGGCACATCTTAGTCTGCAAAGGGAGGCTTTGGGCAGCGGGCACAGGTGGAAGAATGGGAATCTCCATGCAGTGACTGTCAGCCAAGCCACCTGGACAGAGGTCCAAAGAGACCAGCTGTCAGGGGGATGTGCGTGAGGGAGAGGACTGCCTTGGCCAGCAAAGTCCAGAGACGGTGGCCAGTTGCTAAAGCAAGCTCTGACTGGCTTCCAGCTTGTCCACAGTTACCCAGCCAACAGCAACTCTGATGATACCTGCTGAAGACAGAGTGTCCCTTGGTGACACAACAAATCATCCTGATTTGAAATCCTCGACACTTGTCCCTATAATACAAAACGAATACGTGCCTTCCAGAGTAATACAAGATAGATCCTCTCCAGTTATTTCCTGAAAGTGCCTAGTATAGCTGTCCAGTAAATCCCAAAGGACCTGGGAAACATGTTTGACTCCAGAATATTATGTGAGTGTACTACAGTAGGAATAAGAAAATTTTCAGAAGTAGGGAATTTTTACAAGTTGCTCAGCCACTTTACATGCTGGTATGGCAAGTCCTACAACGTCTACTTCTGTACACAGAGAAGAGGAAAACAGAGAAAAAAGACTTCAAGGAATGAGTGGGAGGTCTGTATTTCCAACATTAAAATGAATGCAAATCTCTGCTAGTTAAAGTTTTTCAAAGGACAAGAATTCAGTGGTTGTTGGTTTGTTTTTTTTTTAAAATCACAACCTTCATTTTGATAAGTCCTTTGTATCAGTCTTTACTCTCCAAACATCACTTCTCCACTAAAATAATGAAACCCATATCTATTACTCTGAGACCATTTCTCTTGGCAAATATTACCTACAATATCCAATATTAGGGTATACCCATATCAACTGAAGAGAGTTACCATCTTTATGTTCATTTTAAGTTCACAGCCTTTTGAAGCCTTCATGTTCCTTTTATTGCTATTTTTTGCTCTTTGAAACTACAATTATCAAGTCTGATAATTCCTGGTTTTGCTGGAAATTTTGCTGGCTATCTCAATTTCAATGTTCTTGTTCAGCAAGAATTCTTTTTGAGCATGAGTATCAACCACCGAAAGTCTGACTCAAAGATGACAGCAGAATCATTTAAATAGAAGCCCCTGCCCATCGAAATCATTGGTTTCTATACTCTGCCCAAACAATTTCATAAACTTTCAAGTTTTCACAGAATCCCTTTGTCGAGGCAGTATGTGATTTGACAATTCAGTAAGTCATGAGATCCCCTGCCTTCCCCTTCCGGGCAAGTATTAGTGCATAAGGAAACTCCAGAGAATTCAGAAAAGTTTCCCAGGCACAGATCTACTCATCTCCCCAACAAGTGTTGAAATCAATGTTAGTTAAGACAGGAAAGATTAGTACACAATCCTAGACCACAGGGAGTAAAGGGGAGATCTGCTCCTCAGACCAGGATTGCCATCCCTAGGCTACAGGTACTGGCTAATGTCAGCAACAGCTGGCAAAGTCACCCACCATTACTGCACCGACAGGCAAGGTGCTCATCTATGAAATGCAAAATGATTTGCAACACAGTTTTAAGGTAAATAACTGTGGATATTGGTTCGCCTCAGAAAAGCATATGATGGTTCAATAGCTCATTAATAACTGCCAAGACATCCATGAAGCAAGAGATGGAGCGGTCAGCTGGAAACTGCAATGCAATCAGGCAGCTGTCCAAAGACAAGCCAATTTTTTTAACACTGTTTAGGGGTTCTGAAAGTCTTCAAGAGGTAGTCACTAGAGGAAGCATAACACTTATGGCCAGACTCTGTTAGAAATTACAGTGGTTTTGGTTTATATTTTTTGACTCTTCATGTAAAACTAGGGGCTAACTCCATACCCCAGAGCACAACTTACTGTTACTAGGAACAGTCAATTTTGGGACAAGTAGGAGAGAAGAAAAGACAGTCAGAACAGAAGGAAAGAAGCAGTTCTAGGCAGTCACTTGAAGTCATGTTTTAATACAAGCTGGAAAATATTTTAAAATAAAGTAAGTATTCAAAGGGGTGTTACCTGCTCCATATTGTATCCATGCTTCTCTTTAGCAATGGCAATATATTCGTCCACTGAAAAACAAAGAAAAGATATATGAGCATTTCACATAATGATCTCATTTCTTCTTTCCTTGCCCTTCCCAGTCTAAAACCCAGATCTGCAGCTCTGACTTCAGTCCTCTACAGATAACTCTGATTAACAGCTGCTGTTTCCAACAATTCAGGAAAGGAAGGAAACAAAAGAAAAACAACAGTCACCAGACAAACTACTACATATTTTCTTAACAAGCCTAAATGATACATGATATCCAGTCCAGTTTCAGTACTTCTGAAACATAGCATATAATATTTCAGAACTTGTTCACCAAAACTGTAGACATAACTGTGTCAGCTATTTTTTTTTTTTGGGGGGGGGGGGGTTTTGTTTTGTTGTGGGTTTTTTTTGTTTGTTGGTTGGTGGGGATTTTTTTAATCCCCCAAAGCAGTTGTTTTCTTAAGGAAGAACATCCCCAAACACAATCCATACCTTCCAATATTGCCAGACTCCTAGTGTTGCACAACCACTGCAGATATTTTGGCAAATTTTTCTACTCTTAGACCTCAGCTATTTTCATCTTGGACCAGACCCCACTTTTATGTATTATTAGGCCCCCACAAGCTTTTAACCTTTACAATGTGAAGACACCCTGAGCAGTTATATTTTGTATAGATGGGACTAAAACCCAAATGTCTCTTTCACTGTGAGTGACTGAGCTTATATTATATCCAACAGCAGCCATTTCAGAGGACTGGATCAAAGTCAGTACCAGTGGAGGTGTTCTGAAATCTATGCCCTTAAGGCTTGCTCATTATTAACCACACTGTAATGGTAACACCCCTGAATTTAAAAATTCAATCTAAAAGGTGAGACTCCTATTTCACCTAATGGAGTGGAAGACACTGGAAGCACTCATTGTCTGTAGGATCTCATTCTTCTACAAATTTTGGACTTCATGACGAGTCACAATGAACTCAAAAATCATTCCCCCTTCCTTTGCTACATATACCAGGGAGGGATGCAAGCAAATTGCTGTACTGAGCACAAGATTCATGGAGACCATGTATAGCACCTCCAGAAGGAAAATGGTTCTGTGCACTCTGCAGCTAAGGAAGCCACATTTCCCATGGTTTGGGCCTCATCGTTCACTTCAGCTCTCAAATGTGCTTCTCCCATGTTTTCTGACTTTATGAACACTGTCGTGGAATAGCATGGTATTTTTAAAAAAGTTTTTCCTTCAAGCTGTGACAGTCCTCAATTCTTCCTTCAGCTAAGCAATAAACTCAAAAGGTACTGGGAAAACAAAGGACAAATCAGAAAACACAGCAGGACAGTCATTAATAATAAGTATTTAAAATCTAGGTACTTAAAGTAAACATCCCATCTTTAGACTAGTCAATATGACATGTAGTACCAATGCCAGACCTTCATATGGAAAGGAGAAGCATTAGTTAATTTTCATAAAGAGGCGTTGCAGAAGAGGGCTTTGTTCAATGCCATGGAAAAGTCTGTGTGAATATTAATACAGCCACACATTGTGGCAGAAGAGCATGCAACAAACACAGGCACAGTCACACATTAGCAAGGGGACTCCATGAGGTTGTTGCTCTTCCAAGTTCCCACCGGCACACAATGGCAGCTACCAATGGGCTGATGAACCTGTTTGTTGGTCCATGTTCTGGATACATTCAGTAAAAGCTTTATTAGCCCTTTGGGAAAAGGTGCAGCCACAACCACTCATTTACACTGCTGCAGCACAAACATGTCTGTCTGTCCAAGTCAAATTGTTTCTAAGGACCATGCTGAACTGGGATGAAAACCATCCCTTCTCACAAACAACCTTTTCTCGCACAAGGCAAACATAGTAAAATAACTGAAAAGGCAGTGGAGGTCATTAGGACAATGACAAAAACTTCCTAGGCTGAATTTGCTGCATTCCCTAATAGAGTATCCTGAGGGCAAACAAAGGCTAGTACAAAGCTTGAAAATCAGCTCTGCCATGGGGAAAAAAAACCAACTTGCAAAACCACATCCCAAGCAGAGAACATGGTCCAGGAGGGCCACACAGAGTAAGCAGGGACAGAGAAGGGATACACACCATCCCTTTCCTCCACATGCCAAACAGGGTAGGGAACATCAGTAAGATGTGGGCAAAAGAGCAACTTTAGTTATAGATGGTTATAAAACCACACCAAAAAAAAAAAAAAAACCTGCCAGGAAACCCTACATGCAGCATTTCCCTGTACTTCAGCTAAATGTTCTCAGCTTCCTTAAAACAGATATTGTACATGCAGTGTTATATATTTTGTCTAAGAAGGAGGTGAAGGAAGGAGGGAAAGGAGCTGAATTCTCTGAAGTCCAAGGCTGAATTAAGCTCCTGAATGCTAAGTACTGCTGCATTAAGTACCTCGCTTTCACTGTGGAAAGATCTACAGTTCCTCATTTGACTTCAGCATCTTATCCTTTAATATATACAGAGAGGAGATGAGGTCGTTCTCCTTTCCAGTGTATTACCTTCCTTATGCCAGATGCTGTAAATAATGAAAACATACTCGTTTCCCAGCCCCCCAAAAAATCATTACAGCATTTTCTATCCTAACTGAGCAAGAATATTAGCAAGGTCCCCAAATATCAGTAGGATTTCTCTTCAATCAAGTCAATGCATCAGTGAGCCAAACAGCAGATTATGAGTGACTGGACGCCATGAAAGGAATCAAGATGCTTTTCCTGTCATAGTAGGTTCTGTAACACATCAGTATTACACCTCATTGTTACAGTGAAGAGAAAATAAGAAAAAGGCAATAAGGCAGTAAACTGACCATGAGCACACAGCAATGCTCCTTCTATACACCATGAGAGTTTGCGGGTAAAGGAAGGACAAGGAGTACCCAACTGTATTCTTCACTTGGCCTGTTTCCTGCACACTTACTGACAATCTAGCCCATTCTGCTTGTCATTCCTTGGCTAATTGTGGGCTCACTTGCTTTGATGCTTGCACCATCTGATAGATATGACAGTCCCTTAAGCAATCCTTCCGTTTGCTCTTTCTTTACCATCCCCCTCCATATGAAGTAAGCAAGGAAGAGTACAGCACCATTTGAGTCACAGGATCCCTTTAGTATCCCATACCAGTAGAGCCTGGAATTGCCACAAGCTTAATGCTTCACATGCCACACCAGATAAATAAGTGCCCTCTTCCATCTCTGCCTTCCCCACACAACTCTAGCAAGCACAGGGCAGCGGGCACGTGAAATTCTGCTCCACTGCATTTCAGTGGCATTCAGTCACGCTCAGCGTGTAACCCAGCAATCTGTTTAGACATCACAGTTCAGAGCCAGAGGAGCCTGGGGCAGAGGTCTGCTTACACCAGAAGAGACAATTTGCCAGCACAGCTCTTCACTGCTTTCCAGAAGAGAATAAGCAAGAGCAGCAGAGCATTCCCATCCCATTTCCCCAGCATAAAATACACCACCACACATTCTTTCTACCAGCCTAACTTTTCCCCAGACAGGAGTATCCTCCCCTCCCATCCAACTCATTCCCCTATGCCAGGAAGATATTTCCACAGACCAGACCAAAAATACAATGATACTTGAATAGAAACAGTCGTGTGACACAAGAGATGCATTGCTCCTGTGAAGGCTCTTGTTGCTACTAGAAACCAGAAGGGGGGAGGGACAGAAAAGAGAACCATAAACTGGTATTTCTTTACCTACTTGGCTACATTTCTTCTGTTGCATACATTTTAGCCGTGTGGGAGTGAGCAGGATCCCCCTGTCCACCCCACACCCAAAATGGAGTGAGCACTGGCCCAAAGAGCCCTTTCCTACAGCCAGTCACGCTCAGGAAGGCAAGAAGCAGCACAAAAGGCAGGGACACAGAGGGAACAGAGCCTCTCATACACAGTCACCAGCAAAGAGGGGCACAGAGTGCTCAAATGCTAACACACACCTCTCCCAAATACAATGAGATGACCGAAGGACCCTGGGTATAGCATTAACACAGCCAAAGAGATAAGGGAAATTGAAGGGAGTGGGAAAGAAAGCAGAGAAGGATGTTTCCACCCCGCTGTTATCTAGAGACGAGAGTTTGACCAAAATGGTGTCATCAACCCCCTGAATTTTGTGTTCTTTTTTCCAGCCATCTTTCTCATAAACACTTTTCTTCTGCTAACCATCTCCCTGCAAGAATTCCTCACTAGAGGAAAAGAAAGGGGACCCTCTTGGCTGACAGAGGGAAGCAGGAACAAGAACAAACAACTGCATTGCTGATTTTCAGTCCCGCATCCTTGAACAGAGAATCGAGAGATGTAAAATAGGAGCGTTAATTTCAGGGGGGCAGGAGAACTCTGAAAAGATAAACGCCAGAAAACAATGACTCCCCTCTGCACCATTTGATCACATTACGATCCCTCCAAGTGGATCTTTCTGAAGAATTTCTCCCCCACTACCAAACTGCTTTTAATGACCCCACAAGGATCCCATCAAGTTCAGTGGACTCAATGACCCCAAGGAGGGATTGCAGCATAAGTGAGTGTGCTAAAGCCTATAGTAAGCAACAGGAATGCAGAGGTAGGGCTGTTGCTGCAACCTCAGTTCACCCCTATTACTAGGGTACTGCAGGAGCTCTGAACACTTTGCATATTACGTGATGCAATACCCTGACAGAACGAGGTGAAATGAGGACAAAAGCAGCATCCTTCACAGCCTCAGTAATGTGCTTCACAGGGTTTGATCAATGTTGGAACCTGCAAGGAATTCTGGATGTTGCTATATATCTCCCCCTCCCCTCCATCTCCCCTGAGAACAGGGGGGGGAAAAAAAGAAAAAAAAAAAATTCAAGACCCAAAACAAATCAATACTATATAAAGAAAATAAGAACATGTAGACATACACATGAAATTTTTCGAAATTTCAAAACACAATTATGATGGTATACAAACAACTAAGCACAGTTTTCGCCTTGACTATAAAAAATGAGCAGCTGCATTGCTGTCCCGCTGCCCTGGCAGCACCGGTGGAACACTCCTGCCACCTCGTGGTCCCAGCTCGGGAGAAGAAGCTGCCAAAAGTACACGAGTTGGGACAACTGTCTCCCTGAAGTTAGCTGCAACTAGAAGCAGGTGAAGCAGGCAGAGATCAAAGCCTCAACAAAATCACTTAAAAGAAAACAAAACCTACATGATCTTAGAGGTCTTTCTAATCTTAATCATTCTATGTTTCTATTCAAAACATTCTTTTTCTTGGAAAACCTACTTCCACTTCTTGGTATGGTATGAATTGATGTGACGTGTGTAACAGGCAAGAGAAGAGCAGGGAGACACAGCACAGATGTGTTTTGTGTCCTGTGTTGCACCCACCTGGGAAGGCACACAGCATCCTTTAACACTGTCTCTAGGAACAGAAAAGTGCTAGTTATAGATACCAAGGCTACTTAAAAACCACTTCATGCAACTGAACGCACAAGAGGATTTAGGCCTCAATTCGACTGCATCTACATCAGGTGAGAAAAAAAGTCTAGAGGCAACTGCAAGGCAAAGGAAAACCTACCTTACCTGGAAAAGCCATAGAAGCACTGAGTGGTGGCTGGAAGTAGGCAGATGCTCTCATCTCCCAGGAGGGGCAGTCCTAGACCATCATGTCACCAGCCCTACCTACACAGGTTGCCTCCTTCTTCTGCACCAGCTCTGGTGCTTTACACTCTTTATGTTTATACCATGTTGCATGTCATATAAAAATCACTTTGTTGGGAGATTTCACAAGCCTGAGAAGAGATGAGCCCTCCTAGTTCCAAGCAAGGGACGAGACTGACTCAAGCCAGAAGCACGACTCATTCCTTGCCGCAGCACAATGGCAGGGATGAGCAGGCGGGTAGGAACAGGCATGGCTACGTAAACTGGCATTGGTGAGGGAAAAGTTGCTCACGGAACCACACCTGGAGCCTGGAAACTCCAGTCTCAGAGAAAAAAATCAAGGAGTAAAATGGAGTGCCCCACCGCTAGGAGATTTGTCCCTTTAAAAGCTCTATTACCTACCAAAGCTCCCTCTGTCACACAAAGGCAACCAGTCCCCAGGCAGAGCCCAACTAATAAGCTAAAAAGAAACACCGTACTTCCTACCCCCTTTTGAAATTATTTTTAATACTGCTCTTTGCATGCCCTGCATCTAAGGGCAAGTTGAAAGCTGAAACCCCAGTGATGGTTAAAGATCAGACTCATCTGCCTTTAGATTTTGCTATACCAGCTAGAAGGCTGTAATGCAGACACAGGTGTACTGACAAATTAGCATAGTTTTTGTAGCTCACCAAAACTATATTAAACTCCTTACCAGGAAAGGCCTTCTGCTAATAGACATGTGTTACTTTTAAAGCTTTTACCAAGACATGTTCATTCCTGAAGTTGCATCCTCAGCTAACATCATCACATCAAGAAAAGGCCTAACACGCTGTTTATATCCATGGAGTGGTGTATTAATGAGGATCACCATAAGGAAAGCCAGATAGCTGATGCTCTCTTGCTCTCTGATGCTGCTGTTCTCCCTCAGAAAGGCCACGTGGGTGCCCATTGTAAGGATATCCATGGAAGACGCTCTGGGAAGAAAGGCTGCTTCTTCCACATACACGACATTCAACCTTCAGTCATAAATCTCCTCTGCCGTTGCACTGAACACTCTTTTATTGGAGGGACGGCATGGGTTTAAATATGTACAGAGCCCTGGGCACAACGGGGCAACACCCAGATGTTGCTACATGTACCACAGAACAGAAGAGGATGAGGTAGATCTGGCAGGGCAGTAACAAAGAGCAAACACTGCCTCTGGCACCTAGCGCAGAACAGGGAGAGCCACATCAAGTCATCCAGGGACCTAAACTGTGACCATACAGGTTCTGAGCATGTCTATCATTTAGCAGTGAAAACTTGATCCTAAATCAGGCACAGACACTGGACTGTACTAAATGTAATTAGCCAGAGCAACTGATACTGGGTTTAGAAGCCACGTAAAAACATAAAACCAGCACACACCAGCTTCTGGCAGGGAGGGAATACTCATTCCCAAGTATGACCTTCCAAGACAGAGACAGGAAGCTGCAGACTGGATAAATGCACACAGCATACGCCTCAACAACAAAGTAAGTTTATAGCAGAACAGCTCTTTGCATTATTCAGTACAGTGCTCTCAATTCAGTCCGAGAAGCCCTAAAGTCAGATTTATTCTGCTGTCAAACCATGGCTTGAGTTCACTCTACTGGGAGGTTATAGCCTTGGATTATAATACACCTCAACTACAGGCAGCAACATGCCCAAGCAATGCCACTAGGAACATTATCAATACAGTTGTGACAAGAGGTAGATTATTAAAAAAAAAAATTTATCATATTCTTCAGTGCAGGGGATGCTAACTTGGGTTAGAAGAAACCTCCCTCACACAGATTTTCTTATGGAAATTATTCTCCTCACTCCTTGAGAATGCCTGATCCAGTGAATCCTTTCCAAAAGCCAGATTTGCTAATTTGAAAAAAAATACAGTTTGGCACACACTAATGACAGAATCAGTATGGGAGACCACAAATTCAGTCTACTAGCGGTGCAATACAAGGCTTCAGTACTCTGCCTAGGAACATTCTCAGCTCTACATCCATATCATGCTGTAACACTGAAATTCTTGGTCTGCAAAACAATCAGTGAGAATACCATTAAGCTTTGCCAAGCAACCTGCTGCCAACCAGATTCAGAAGCCATCAAGAAATATCCAGACCTAAAACCCTCTAAAGAGGGTGAAGCCTTCCACAAGGTCCATTTTCCATCCTCAGTAAGATTTTGGAAAGCTCCTGTCTAAAGCCAGAACTGTTATATTCTCCATTGTTGTAGGAATGCAGACTAATGAGGGCCCTATGTCAGAGCCAGGCTTCCTAAACTTCACTTCCCCACGACACAGGGTCTTTGTGCAGCATGAGGGCACACACACAAGGGGTATGCAGGAGCAGAATAGCCATCAGGTTAAATTACAGCTCATTATTATTGTTACTGATAATAAAGCCTGTGACAAGAGAGTAGAAGCCACGCTGACTCCCTTTATACTGGACACAAAGGCAAAAGAAATGATCAATTTGTCCCCTAGCTACCTCCTTGAGGGATGTCACTTGGGCAGAAAGGAGGCATCGGGCAAGCCAGCAGGCAGCGAAAGGAAGGAGACAAGTCTGAGTCACACGGAGTTGCTGCCCTCAGCAGATGTGGATCAGCCTACGACAGACAGGGAAGCCTTCAGGAGACAGGAACACTCAATGCATCCATTCTTGCAACTTGTTACTTCCTACAGCCTTGAAAGAGAAGAGGCGCAAAGATGTTTTTGACCTCACCAAGAAGTCCATGCAGAAAGACAGGAAGCTTCCGCAGCCATATTGGAAGTAGCCTCCAAAACAAAGCATTAGTGTTATGTTGACTGATATTAAGGTATTACAAAAATACATAAAATTAAGTCAATTTAGAAAAAATCAAGTTACAAGTTCATACAGCATCTGCTGAAACATGGACTACAGAGAGGCCCTCAGCCTTTAAGACTGACCTAAAGAGACTGAGCAGAAAAGCCTATGATAAATCAATGCCACTAAATAGACCCTGGAGTATCAGTGGTGGGTGGTCATAGCTTTTAGCCAGGATTTAGAAACCTAGTCCTTACTGAGAAGTTGTTACATATTACTATTAATCCTTGGAGTGCTAGAAAATTCACTACTACCCTACCATAATACGAATCTGCATAAGAAGCACATGATCAGGAAAGTAACTTAATGTGGAGCACAAAAATAAGAGTACAGGAAAATTAACTAGTGGGAGTGGTTCCTAATTTGAGCAAATAATGCCACGGCAAGCACATTATGATGAGGGAAGCTCTGGCACATGTCCTTGAGAGAGCCTGGCTGCTCTGCCTCCTGCACTAACACCTCTGTAAAGGTCACACTTGGCAGCATGCGAACTCATCACAGCAAGATGTTACAACCATGACCTACTCAAGCATTCCTCAGTGGAAAAATCTCCCACAAGAGTTCCTCCCTGCCTGTGCACGGCTCCCATCCCATGACATACCTATAAAGATGCATTTGCTGACTAACTTTGCTCCAAGAAAAAATTAAAACAAACAAACGAAAAAATTTAGGAAGTTACCCTCCAGTTCCCTGACCCTTCTTATTTTCACTCACAGCTACAGTAAGAGACAAGAGGCCGGGGGGGGAAACAAACAAACAAAAAACCAAACAAAAAAAAAACNAAACCGTAGTCCTCCGAAATACCCCAAGCCTACCTGTCCCAGCAAGACTGGAACACACTCAGCCCGTCCCAGGGCTGAGCCCAAGCAGCACAAAGTAGCTGCAGCCAGCTAGTCCTCGTCATACCCGTCCTACAACTCACACAGCGCCAATCAGACTGACTAAGACTGCTCCCAAATGCATTTCAGATCAAGGCTCACTGCCAGGGTAACTCTTAACACAGCTATCATCACTCCATTACACCCACGTCATCTTATCTCTAAACTTCTCTTAGGAAAAAAGCTCCTTCCTAGCACCAGCACCAGTTCAATCCCGCAGCAGCCACAGTAGCGGCAGTCGGCATTTTCAAAGTGGGTCATCTTGACACGATCGGAGAAGGCCTGGATCACACTGCAGTGAAAAGGAGGAACAAACAGGTGGCAGGAGAGAACAAGGCACAAAGAACTGATGACTACCTCCCCCCTCCCAGTACGGCAGCAAGAATTCCTTCAGGATAACGCAGCTACCTTAGATAAGACATCCTTTTCCTGGATACTCTCCAACACATTCTCTCTTCTTCCATTTTTGTGGGTTTTTGTTTGTTTGCTTGCTTGTTTGTGAGCTTTAAAAAACAAACAAACAAAAACCAAACCACCAAAACACCACAACCCCCCCACACACACCACAATCCATTGCACCTTGGGTAAAATCCATCCCAAACACATACCCTAGTTCTCTCAAACTAAATTGCTTTCCTGACTCCACTGCTGGGAAAGGGTTAAAATTTCATCTTAATTTAAATATTCATTTAGGATCCAGAAATATCAACCTGCAGCAATAATGATGAAAGAGCTGCTCTGAGATTTCCACACAGTGTTGCAACAGCAGCTAGTACAGCAGCTGACAAACAAAGGGAAAACTGCAGCTAAGTTTGAGGCAACTCAGCCATTTCTGGGATACACCCTTTGAAGCCTTGTATCTTCTTTTTGCTGTTCACAATAGTGCTACTATAAGCATCAAAAGTTGCCTTAGCTAAAATGAAATACTGCGTTCCTTCACCTTCCTCTTTTGAGCATTTTCAGAAGTGCAGCAACTGCAGCTGCTGGGAGAAGTGGCCATGACTATTATTTCTACAGCTAAACTCAAGCAGAATCCTAAATTAAACACTAGTTCTCTCATTTCTGAATTCATGGAGTTGCATCCTTCAGCTACTCTATTTGCATCCAAGCTTCACAGCTGCCAGGTTCACTGCATAATATGAAATTTGGATTAGGGATAAACATAAACCTAATTCTGCTTTTCCATTAATCCTTTTTGCTGTCATTGGAACAGACAACAAACTGATATTTCTAGGGAAGGAGCATATACAAACAGCATAATCCTAAATTCGGGGGTTTTGCTATCTCCACTTGAGCAACAAAAGGTGAGCATCGACCTTCAGGAGATAATCACAACCCCTGAAGTTCACCCCTCAGAGACCTGGAATTCTTGGCTCTACCTGGGAGCTCTTTTTTAAAGCTAACACTTACTACTACTAAAAAACCCCCAACACCTCAACAAGTAAAACCTCGGACACAAACAAGCAGAAGAAACCCAAACAACAGAAGCACAATACACATGCTCCTTCCTTCACAACCTCCCACAGCACTTAGCCAGCCACAAAAAAAAAAACCAAGTACGAGCTCAGCTAAGAGTGTAACAGTACTTTTTTCTCTCTGGTGACAAAGCCTAAGCAGCTCCTGCTCTCCCATTCCTGACCAAGGTGGCTACGCACTTTTACTGAGTGAGCACCAACACAACCTTTTGTGGAGTTACATTATAAACCAGGTCACAGAGACGACAGGGGTTGGAGGGGAGAGGGGACTAAAAATAAAACCACAATTCCAACTGTTTCAAGGATCCTGTTCAGGGGATGATGGAGAGGCGAGATGTAAAAAGCGCCTGAACACATACCAGACTACATCCTCTGCCTCACTGCTGCTCCCTGCTGAGGGGTGCCTGTGTGCTGAGGAGGGGGGTGGCTATCAAATAGCTCTGAAGTGTTAATCCCTTCCATTTTAAATGCATCCTGTTAAATAAGGGCTTCATTGTCTAAAAGGGAGATTTTAAGATCAGCACTTTCCCCAGTCTACTCTCTCCCTTTGTGGTTTTCCTCTCACATTTATTTATTGTTAGGGCGCTCTACACCCCACAGAAAATGAGAGCTAATGACAATAGTTGATGGAGTCTTATGTCCACAGAATTCACAGGCCAAAATAAATGAGCCAAGGGGGGAAGGCTATGTCCAAGCAGAAGCCCTTTGTAAAACAGCTATGGCTCAACTACACACTAAAAACAGAGACCAGCCACACAAATCACCATCAGACACATGCGGCAACCTTAGAAGACATTTTCGTGTCCGTTACTCTGGCAGTCATTTTAAGTCAGAAAATTCAGACAAAATAGAACTTCAAGCTTGTTTAATATTCCCTTCAGAAGAAAAGCTAAAGAGAAATCCAGAGTCCATGTTATGCCAAAATTATCCCTTGAACTAAGGCTGGAGATGGACTCTGGCCACTTAAACCTGCAACCTGCCCTCAGAAATTCTGGGATTCACCTCACCATCACAAGAGAAGACAGCTACCAAAACTCACTCTCATCCAAAGAAGGCTGCTAACACACTAACAACCAGGACACACTTAGAAATGTGGCTGGGACACTGAGATCCTGAATGCCAACTCAGAGCTTCTTTGGGTGGAGCACCACACACTCCCAAACAGTTACCCAGTCTGTGGCACAGTTAACTAAAACCTTGCCCATCCAAACACCACAGGGTTGATATCCTTAGTAACCATAGCAACCAGCACTTCTTCCTCCATCAGAGCCTCAGCTGGCACATTACTGCCTTCCCAGCATCAGGTTTTGCAGCACATTTAGGGACCCCTCCCTTTCCCCCAGCCATGGGGTTTGGCCAAACGCATTACGGGATGTCAAAGCACTCAGCTGTTTCACTTAAATCTGGAATTTCTCTATCCCCATGTTCCCTGGGCATTTCTACTTCCCCTCCATAGGGGGAAGGAGGATATCTGAATTCTCTCCATTTGCACCAGGGCAGGCATAATGTAAAGCAGGGAGCCTCAAAAGAAGAGGTGTCGCAGAGTAATGGAGACAGGAAGTGGTGACTGTCCAAAGCTGGCAGTGCCAATCAACTATCAGGTCAAACAGAAGCAGCACTGCAAGACCAGAAGACCCAGTTGCCATCCACAGTCTACTGTCCCGTGTGCATTAGGAACAGTGCCTGCCTGTTCAGTGACACCCATAAACTGCAAATCCACTGGAGACATCCACCACGACATCAAGTGAGAAAACAACTCCCATCAACCGGCACACGCATTCTGTCAGGAAGAGAGCAGAAAAATTCCTTTCAAAGCAGAGCTTATCGCTGGTGAAACAACACATCTTTCCCTGTTGTAGTTCACCTTTGAACTGCAGGTGTATAAAAGCAATCATCACATCCTACCCTCTCACCTAGTGTCTATCCCTCGCTCCTGGGCAGCTGCACCATGCTCATTTCTAAACCAACCCAAAGTCATCTTTATGGTTCCACTCACTGGCGCACTTGGCACAGAGAAAGACACTGCTGTTTTATTAATAGCTTCATGCTGGCCCAGCTCTATCCTGTGCAGTTTCCACAGCATCGTTACAATGCATTTTTCACTATTTCCCCTCCTCCTTCCCCACGTGCCACTCAAAGAGAGCAGATGCCTGTCTTCCACCTAGCTGTTTCTGCTCCTCAGTGTCACCTTGCTCAAGGCATCATTCTTCCTCCTCTCTGCCCGTCTCCTTCCTCACCCTCTGTGACAGAGTCCCACAACAGCCAGAACACTTGCACTCCACGGCACCAAGTCCACAGACAGCCTCTCAGGAGTCTCACTTTGAGAGCAAGCTCTCTGTAAGAGGTGTGACACCAGCCACAGGGTATTTGGAGCAGAGTTGGAAGGGGAGCACAGTTATTTTAAGTCCAAATGTTCAGTTACTGCACAATGACATTTCTTTCTTTCTTCTTCAAAAGAGACAGAACAAAATTCTAGCTTTGGGCTAACTCTGTGACCTACTCACTAATAGTGACACTGCTGTGCAAGTGACCCCTCAAAGGCAGATGACTGCCAGCAGATATGGACCATGCTGGCAGCTTTCAACCTTGGTATTAATATGGGCAAGGCAGTAAGTGGTTTGTGTCCAGGATTAATGGTTAACAAGGAACAGGATAAAATAAATGAGCAATGTGCCAACACATACTTTTGTTTTCATCTTCTCTTTTACATCCATCATTTCATGGCATCCAGGCAAAAGGTTTCTCCACTGTGATTAAAACACTGCTTCATGGGACTCAAATTGAGTTTTTAACTGTGTGAGTCTGGAGCATCAGGTATGCAGATATCCACCAAGTCTTGGTGGACACACTGTTCATTCTAAGGTTCCTTTCCACAGCTTACAGAGACCCTCCCACAGCCTCCATCACAGTTTGGCCAGCCCTCTGCCAAACCCATCAGATGCACTGCTCTGAGCATGGTCACAGAATTGGCTCAGTGGTTTTTAGCACCTTTAACAGAGGTGGCTTCCACAAGCTGCACTGATTGCGCTGAACTCTCCTGCTCACAAGAGTTACCAGTTCTCTCTAAGCTAACATGTGCTGCACTATGGTCCATCTTCACAGTGAGCCACAGCCACAGGAATAGAGAAGAGTCCTGTGTCTTACAGGCACAGGATGGATTAAAGGCTTTGGAGTACAAACCAAAGTAATCACAGGTACCAACAGGCTGCTGACTGGAAGGATTTGCTCACCCACACTTCAACCTGAACAGCAGTATTAAGAATGGATGTGCAGGAGAGGACTAACAGTACTTACAGCCCAAGGGGCTACACCAACCTCCTGGAGACCACACCTCCTTCCACTTGCAATTTCACACTGCCCAGTGAATGATCTCCCACACCATGTTACAAAAATCCATGGTTTAAAAAAGGCATCAAGAAACAGAGAATCCATAATTTCCCTGAATTACTTCCAGTAGTCAATCACCAAAAAAAAAAAAAAAACCCAAAACAAAAAAAACCACCAACAACAAAAAACCCACACTCAGGCATTTCATTTCAGTACATGTGGACTTATTTTGCAGCCATCTATTTGTATTATGCATGTCTCTTACTATGTCAATTTTTTCCTTTGAGAGAATAATTGAGAATAATCTCCTTTCAGCCTCTTTTCAGCAAGCTAAACAGATGGATTTTGCTTCATCTTCAGTTTCCAAAATGTTTCAGTACCTCCTGTCTCCATCCTTTTCTCAGTTTTTAAACTAAAGCCACTACTTTGAGGTTCATTTTCCTGAATGCTGCTGGGTACAGACACAGCAAACTGTACCAGTGACTACCTCACTCTTTACATCCACATCATCCCCTGGGTCAAGCAGGACACCGTGAACCTTTGCTGAATTACCCACCCACTGTTTCCCCAAAATGCTCTCTAAGCCATTTCTTTCCAAACATCAGACTTGATGTAGAAGGCGAGAGCTTTCAGTACTGAGATTCATAACCCTGCAGTTGGGTCATTAAGAGCCCATTGCACTGGCAGCAGTCCAAGTTAGGAAAAGACCCAAAGCACTCTACAAGACTGTTGGTAGCATAATTTTATTTACCACCCTGTCAGTCTATGGGTCATCAACAATTTCATATCAATTCCCACATCACTGATGGAAATGCTGATCATCACCAGTCCACTCACACATCCCCACGGACCCCATTTAATTAGGATTCACTTTTAACGATGCCAAGACTTGTCAGTGAATTCAAGAGTCACTGAAGAGACCTCTTGTCCCCTGATGTTCTTTCATCATAAACCACAATGCAGATTAGGGAACTCTGCATGTAAAACATTTAGTAAGTGCTCTACAGCCATTGCAGAGCACTGGCTTTTTGGAGGAGGTTCTCATCTTTAGAAAGGAAGGGGGACTGAATCATGCTCTCATGCAATCAGTGCCTAGCAGCTGGCTTGAATACATTAAAGCAGTAAACTTATTTCTACCAATCAATCTATTTCTAGTCTCAAGAAACCAAAAGCATCTACCTTCAGCAGAATTTGGTTTTCATGGTTCATTTTTAAGTAATGCCAGATAGAGACAGGAATAACTGATACCTTTCAGCAGGATCAGCTCAAATTGACACAAGACAAAGCAATGACCAACCAGTTCCCTGTTCTCTCATTCGCTGTACAGATGCCCTTTCCCCATGTGCTGGAGACTTCCTACCATCCAAGGTCCTCTCAGCCACCTCTCCCCATATTTCTTTGGGTTTTTTACTACTACTAGGTGCTTAATGTCACAACTCCACCCACTCTGTAGCAATCAGGCACCTGGGAGGTATTTTGTGTGTCATGTGTGGTGCAACACCCTCACACTTTACTTCCTCAAACTCCCCATGAAATATTTATTCCCTTTTTTTCTGAACATGTTTTGGAAGGTAAAATAACTGATGACCCTACACACTCTTACTGAAATTGAGTATTTTGAGAAATTTCTTCTTGCCTTCTTATATTCATATGGTTTTCCCCAACTTTTTTGTTGTACCAGCATCATCTGCAGCCTAGTTTTTATTCATCAATGTCATACAACTTTTGAAATTACCTCCTAGGTTCACAACATCTTAGCAGATATTATATCCTTTCTATGCTCTTTAATAGGAGCATATTTTTGCCAATTGCCACAAAATTCTCAGTCACATCTAATTTGACTCAATTCCACATATCTTCCCTCCCTTTTCTCCTCCTTTCTTTCTTCCCTTTTCAAGAAACCTGTTTCCTATCAGGCAGGAGTTGAATGTTCCAAAGCTGAGCTGAGATTGAAAAGGCACACAGATTTGAGAGGCATCTACAGGAATCCTGTGTCACAGACAGCCCATGAACAGTCATTCCTTTTGGTGGCAGAAACAATTTCTTGCTCTTATACCTTTTAAGAGGTTTCTAGCTGTAGATAACTGTCAAACATAGTCCTCACCTCATCAGTCTTATTTAGTTCAGCATGTAACAGCCAGCAGGGAGCAGACAAGACACTACTGGTATGAGAGAAGGCAGACGTGATCCTTGCAAAGCCCTTTTTATCTGCAGATCACAGTACCATCATCCTTCTGTAATTTAAGGGGCAACTTGCTCAGTGGAACAAATGCCCTAGGGCAGAGCACAGGCCTTTCATGGCAGAGCCAGTTTGTGCACAGTCTCTGCTGCCTTAATTTGCAAATGCCACTACAGCCTCACAAGTGCCTCGTGATGCATCCTAGCCCTTGGGTCTAGGGGAGAAACAGGTATCAAGTTAATAGTGCCACCACAAAAACTGCAGAGGAACAGGAATGCAAGATTCTTATTCTTGGTCCCAGAATCAAAAAAGATTTAAAAAAAAAAAAAGGTATGAGCACAAAGTCAGAAATAGCTCTTTTCAGCTCCCTCCCCCAAAAGCACTTAGGTTTAGTTACTGCATTCAAACAGCAGCCCTTTAATCAAGGAGTCCTACTTATTCATGAGGAGAACTGTAGCTAGACAAACCTTTCAAACACTAGTTCTGCCATCTGGCAGCAGCACTGAGGCTTGTTCCCAGACACACACAGAGCGCTGTTAATTGCCCTCACGTGGAATTCCAAGGCACTGCAATTGTTCTGGCATTTAAAACCTCCATGGGCTCCAGATGTGGATTTTATTTGTGTCTTTGTGGAGAAAAAGGTACTACTAATTACCAAATGCTGCATGCCCCCCTCCCCATACTTTTCATTTTGCTCTCCCCAGCTATTTCTGTTGCCTTCTACAGCACCAACAGCAAAAAAAGCAGACTGTGTAGGCCCACGGATAAGTACCTTAAAGAATTCATACCAGCGAAGAATGCATGTCACCTTTCTCTTGATTTCCCTGCCCCTGTGGATTTGATGCTCTGAGCAGCTGCCAAGTGGGGAAGAAAGATGATCTGGGGGGATTTCTTTGTTGGCTTTTCTTTTTTTAAATTAATTTCTAATCATAATGGAAAGCTCACAGACATAACCTCTCTACCAAAAGTGGCATCTTTGCATTCCTGAAGTGATACATGTATAAGGAATAGGGGGAAGTAAAAGTATTTGAAGAGACTTACATTTTGCTTCAGACAGATTCTGGTTAGGTGACCAGACCAGCATGCCGAGATTCTCTCTCTCCTGACTTCTCCTTGCAAGTTTGGCTTAAGAGAAAACAGATACAAACCAAGTTACAGAGAAAGTAATTTCAGATGCAAAATGGACACAAAAGTGACTTATCACACATCTGCAGCTTTTAATCAAGATACAAAACCCATCCACAAAGTTAAAACCTCATCTTCCCATTCAGACCTGAGGCTTTTCCTTGTTTCTTCAATGCATCATCCTCTATATAACATGACAGATACCGCACACTCACTCTTTCCTGCAGTGCACTAAGCAGCATAAGTTAGATCTAAATTAAAAGTTAATTAATGTTTCTGTTCCAGCATACTTGATTATTTTTCTTCCAGCCATCGTTAAATGAAAAAGGGAGGAGCTAGGCTCAGGCAGCAGGCTCCAAGCCCTGGACATCATGAGACTATACCGTGCAGCTACAGAATCACAGAATATGCTGAGCTGGAAGGGACCCACAAGGATCATTGAGGCCCTGCACAGGACCACCCCCCAAGAGTCATACCATGCGTCCAAGAGTATTGTCCAAACACTTCTTGAACTCTGTCAGGCTTGGTGCTGTGGCCAACTTCCCTGAGGAGCCTGTTCCAGCGTTCAACCACCCTCTGGGTAAAGAACCTCTTTCACAGATCCAACCTAAACCTTCCCTGACACAACTTCAGGTCATTCCCTCAGTCCTGTCACTGGTCACCGCAGAGAAGAGATCAGTGCCTGCCCCTCCTCTTCCCCTCACAAGGAAGCTGTAGACTGCTTGATGAGGTCTCCCCTTAACCTCCTCTTCTCTAGGCTGAACAGACCAAGTGACCTCAGCCCCTCCCGTCATATGGCTTCCCCTCAGGACCCTTCACCATCTTCACTGCCCTTCTTTGGACACTCTCTAATAACCTTTTATCTTTCTTATACTTCGGTGACCAAAACTGCATGAACACTTCAGGGTACACACATGCACAAACCTCTCAGATTTCACTTCTGAGCACCTCCTGCCCTGCCTCAGCAGCCCTCCTATGCCTCTATCCCCCATACAGTCAGGAATGCCCACCAAGGTGACACTGAGTCCCCCCAGGTCAGAATCAGGTCCTCTTCTCAACTACTCCAGAGGAACCTGCGTGCATTCACACCCACACTGCATACACACACCCATGCTCAGAAAGCAAGCCTGTTTTTAACCAACTTCACATCTGGCTGAC
Organism: Cephalopterus ornatus; assembly: GCA_013396775.1. Classification (NCBI taxonomy): domain Eukaryota; kingdom Metazoa; phylum Chordata; class Aves; order Passeriformes; family Cotingidae; genus Cephalopterus; species Cephalopterus ornatus. Next base: position 31,638 of record VZRE01004600.1, read on the forward strand.
ACGAGAACTCTGCAAGTCTCAAGAGAAGTTCCACAGCTGCACATAGTTTCAAAAAGCAACCTCAAACTAAGAATGAGCTCTTGTGAATCTGCTAATGTTTGGTCACAAGCAGTCAAAAAGAGGAGGAGGAGAAGAAGAGAATGAGAAGAGAAAGAAACTCGCTCTGTTGAGTCAGCACAGCCAGCTCAACCACCCGCCCTGGCAGGGAGAAACTTGCAGGTCTTGTTATGAATGAGTGCCTACAGTAGTACTTCCACTACAAAACATCACATAATGCTCAAGTTTTATGCAATATTTCAACACAGTTTTCTCTGTGCTGTGCAATTAGGCATATAACCACCACTTCATGATGCATCAAAACAGGTCAGAAAAGACCTAGCAACACAAAATTACATTAAAGTGCTGCAAACAGTCATGGCTTGGGTACTGTTTTTAACCTGAAATCTGCTCAACTAAGAACAGTCACGGTTTAGATGACAATAATATTTTAACATTAAATTTAAAGCACAAATAGCATGTACTAAAAACAACCAGCTGTCAGCAACATATTTACAGTGAACTAACAGGTTTTTTCATGATAAACACCATGATTATCTTCACACAGTTTGATGGTTTTTTTTAAATAAGGTTAGCACATACAAGATATTTTGCAGGCTGTGCATGTTCATTACTTTCTACACTACGCAAAAGAAGGAGTGAGACAAGAGCCTCTGGTGGCAGGAGATGGGAGGTGGACATCAGGTCTGTACACAGAACACAAAGGGTGTCTGAAATTAAAATTACAAGTCCTGAAACATTGGGCATTAAATTTTACTTTCTCTCTCATTTCAAGTCTCAGTCAGGAATGTAAAGAAAGGCAACCTCAAACCTCTCCTTTTGTCACGTTTTGCTCCTCACTCTCCCTATCCAGGATGGCCTGTCCTACTAGAGTCTAGCATAGGGCTCAAAGCACAGAATGGTAAAAAGTCTCTTTCCTCACTTAGGACTGCACTGAAAAGCTAATTCTCATTCCCTAAAAATACTTAAAGACAGAAACAATTAGTCAGGTGTACAGGAATTTAAACACTTTCCACCCAAATCCCAGTGCACCTCCAGTAACCCACTGCAGCTCACTCAGGAGCCTGATGCCCAAACTCTGCCAGGGAGGTGTAACATTAGGCAATGGCAGCCAGGCTTTACCACAGTCTCACTCACTGAACTGTGAAACCCACCTAACTCAGGAAAAGGAAGAAGTTTTCTCCTAGTTTCGCAGGGTGAACCTCCTCTCCTCTCTGACACGTCCCAGCTGGGCTACCCCTGTCAGGAGCAGAGCGCCGCTAACTCAGCTCCCCCACAGTAAGATGGGTGAAGTTTCACCTCCCACAGTTAAAACCCCAAGTCATGCTTTGAGATACTGCAGAAGGAGTGCCACAGCCTTCCTGGCTGTGACCTCCAGCCAGCCCTGGGAGGTGACAACCAGCGCAAGAACTGCAGGACCTCATGGCACCCGTGAGGTTGGTGAAATGCATTCCTCATCTTCCATCGCAGTTCCCCGACATGCACCCAGGACCTCGCCTCGCAAAGAAAATGCCTTGGGTTAGGAGCTGCCTCCTTCCAGCCACACATCCCCTCCCTGGACCTCATAACCAGAACGGGAACCTGTAGATACCAGGCTTCATGCTACCCTCAGGACCCCCTTCTGCCGAGTTCCCACAGCCCAGCTTCTTCCTCTCTGCCTCCCTCCAGCCCCTTGGTAGCAACAACCAGCCAAGTTATGGTGCCCTTGTGAATGGGTGTGAAGCAGCACCTCCAGTATTCCCAAAACATTATCTCCTGCTGTCTCTCCACCCAAGCCCACACTTATTCACCTGGCAGGCCTCGTTCCTTGACAGATGCAGAGGCCAGTGCAAAGCACACGGTAGGGTTAGGTCAAAACTCATGCTTCTCTGTGAAGAACAGAAGCACCTAAAGGCCAACACACATGGAAGGTTGGGGGGGTGGGCGTGTTCCTTAAACACCCACAGAGGCTGAGATTCCCCCCCTAACATCCAAGATGCTGGCCACTCACCTCCTTCACTTTCTAGCACCACATCCTCCCTAACACCCGTTCTCAAGCCCACAGACCTCACATATACTGTCCCTCACACACAAGGCAGACAGGACAGGCATTCATTCTTCCAAGTCCAGTGTCGACCCAATCATAAATACACACAGCATAAGCACTCTTCCTACATGATGTACCAAGGAAAAACTTAAGAGCTTGCTCAGAATTTGGAAGCACATTGAAATGATTGCTTCAGAGCAACAGCCATGAGAGCAGAAGACGGGCCTTAGAGTGACTGTTACATCCCTTTCCTGCACCATTCCAAGCACAGCTGCAAGGCTCACCATCACAGGGGTATTCTTTCCCCTTACCCCTGCTTCTGGACAAAGAACACCAGGGTGAATACAAACACTCTGCACTTCACTGACAAAGCTAAAAAGATAATTCAATTTAATCTGTTATATATTTCATATAAAAATAGCCATGTAAGATGGGCAAGGGTTAGTCTTTTTTTAGGGGAACAGATCAATTTAGGATCAATGGGGTTTGCTTGTTTAAGCAACTGCAGTTAAACCAGTGCAACCTGTGTTTAGAGAAGCTGTACACTGGCAGACAAGATGACCTGACATTTCAGGTAATCCTGCACTTTCATCTAGGCTACCCACCAGATATTTGTAAAGTCTCTGCCACAGCCATTAGTTCCTATCACAGCTGTTGTGGGAGCAAACACTCTAATCACTTTCCCACTGACAGCTTTCCCATTTGTCCCAAGTCTGTCAGGAATCATAGACACTTCCTCTATCCCCAAGAGAAAGACCTACTACAAGCAGCACCCCCTAAATTTTGTTTCACTGTCAGAATTCACATGGGATGCAAACTCCCACTGCTTCTACCCAAGCAGAAAAGTGCAGCCCCAGCCAGGCACAGTATCATGTTGCTTTTTCCACAGCAGTTCCCATCGCTTTCTCTTCTCTCACCTCTAGAATATACTCTACAGACTACACACTAAAACACAGGAGAGAACCAATCCAGCTTAAAACTCACCTTGTGAAGAAAATGTTGGGGTTTTTTTACAGTGGTTTACTGCAAAAGCCCAAACAGTTCTACTGTGCAAGGGAAGAGAGATGAGAACATCTGTTTATCAGCATCATTCTAAAAATTGTGGGGGCTTTTTTTTTTTCCCCCAAAGCTGTGAGGACACACCTCAACACCAGTGTGTAGATATATACTGATTTGCACAGGAGGAAAACAACACCACCACTGAAGTTCCTATCACTTCTGCCTATAGGCTGAGGCTCTCCATCCCTGGGGGCTCCATGAGCTAAGCGACAGGCCTGGCACATGCAAGCCCAGCACTTTGCAGGATGTGAAACCCTGATCCACAGCAGCCAAGGCTCTTCCCCAGCTTTTGGAAAGCTGTTACAACACTGCCCCACAGAAAAACAAGACAGAGGTTCCAACCAGCAGAAGCAGTCAGTTCAGACACCAAGTGACACTAGGCTGATTAAAAAAAAAAAGTATCTTGTGTCTTTAAAATATGTGTTTTCCCCTGATGTGAATGTTACTCCATGGGGCAGTCTCACTGTCTAGTCTGTCCAATTTTCACTCGCATACACAAAGATGTCAGTCCTGCTCTCCCACTACCACCCACAAAGTTTAAAGCCTCGGGCGTAAATCCACCTCAGACCCCATACCTGAGCGATCTCAGCTCACAAAGGAAAAGAACAAAGAGTGAAGTGAAAGCAAAATGATTTTTTGTCAATACCAAAAAAAACCTCAAAACCCCCAATCAAAAAAAAAACCAAACTCAGAACCAAAACTCTTCAAATCTACTCCTTCCCAGAGCCAAACTTCTCTGCTGAATTTCGTCCAAATCAGAGAGCAGATGGTCAACTCTGCCAGGAGCCTCTGCAGAAACAGAGCAGAAAGGTGGAACTTTCAAGTTGCTTGACAGAAACTTCTTAAAGGACACCAAGCCCTAAATACTCTTGCAAGTCCCCTGATGTTTCTATTAACTTAAACCCGGGGTCTAGATCTCCTTCCTACACCAAGAAATAGGCATTTTATCTCCTCACATCCTCGGCATTCTTCTGCAGATATTGTAACTTCATATTTTCTCTTAGGCAAACCAAAAGTTGCACCAGTGCTGGAATGAGGACTGTATTAAGAAGCTCAGCGTTGAACATGCCGCGGAGTTTGTCATCACGAATAATGCGGACGTGAAACCGCCAGAACGCGCTGCAAGAGAGCCAAGACACGTGCACGTGCCCTGCAGTCTCCTCAACTACTGCACTTGGTAGAGTTGCTGCAAACGGACCACAGAGCAGGGCTGGAAGAAACTAGGTTGCTTCTCTCCCCACCTCCACCCGGGTGCTGTGAAGCCAGGACACCCAACGGGGAAAGGGAAATGGGCATGTCTCCAAACAGAAACTACCAAAGGACACCATGCTGCACAGACTAAGCCCCTCCTACAGGTCAGAGAGTACCTTCCCCATCCTTCTGACCCCTCCCCAATTTCAAATATAGCCATGGAGTGACTGGCATCATCAGTACAGAAGGAAACTTGTGCCTGGCAGTAATACCACTCCCTTCATCCCACCTGAATCTCCTTTTGGTGAGATGAACTACAAGCTTCTGAAGAGCTGTGTCAAAAGGCCAAAGGGTGAAGCTTGCACTCACAGATTGAATCCATCCTCACCACTTCTGAAGGGAAAGGAGATCCTGCTCAGCCAGTATTTCTCTGCCCTCCTGACACATTCCCTGCCTCTTCTTCCCCCTTCCTATGTTGACTCTGGCATTTATCCCTCCAAGCCAAGCACAATCGCTAAAAGTAACCTGGCAAAATATTCCTAGCTTTCCAGCACATATCCTAAGAGACGAAGTAGAGTAAGGAAGCAGGGACAGCCAGGACACCTCCCTCAGTCACGGCACCAGTTTGGACTGCCTTAAGGACCACTGGTGGAACAGACACCACACACAGAGAGCGTGCAGGAAGGCAGAGCCTGTCAGCAAGCAGGAGCACAGCGCTGCCCAGCTCCATCACGTCACGTTTTATTTTCCTTCTCCAAGTTAGAGAAGAAATACGCCAGAATAACCTCAGTGGGAGCGAGGCCTCTCAAAGAGCCACCAATCACTCTGTTGTCTGTTATTTTGCTTCTGTGCAAGGCAGCGGTGCCAGCTCCCACTTGAGTTCCTGCATGTGAGGGACCTGCTCCATCTCACAGCTCTCCCCAAGGATGCTGCATGATCCAGCCACAGCTGTGAGCCATTTAAGCGCTTTGTGCTGTGCTTTTGACACCTGTACTGACCCCTCTGAGAGACGATCCTTACCTCCTGCACATGCCAAGACACACTTTCCTCCCAGTTCCACCCTGCCTAAGTTGGAATGAGGCTCTGCCAGGAGACCTCCAGCATTTTCCATTCTCCATCCTTTCAATAATCTCTGATGTTTTTGCTGTTTGCACAAGGTATTTCAGAGCTATTGAAACCCTCTGGATTTCAAAGCAAAGCACACCTACACATGACTATGTGAGAGCCCTGCAACACACACCATGAAGAGTGGGACTCTGCTGCTAGTAAGATCCTTTTGTTATTTAGAATTGGCAAAAAGTAACTCAGACAAGTAGGTACACTGTCAGGTGTACCTTGATACAGATACATACTTCTGTACCTTCTCTGGAAAGCAAACAAGAGCCTTAAATCAAAGTTTAGAAAACACTTGCCATAGAACTACAGGGAATTCTTCAGGTACTGATCTTCTGCAAAACAACAAGTAAGAAAAGATTTCCAGATCTGAACAATGTCTTTCAAAAAGTTAATAACGTTTCTACAACAACTGAAATCCCCAAGGTACGGGATGGCAAGATTTCCACCTACAAAAGCTACTGCTTTACTAATAGTACTTGACAATCCCCCCCTTCATTTTTAAAACACACATTGCAGGTTGAAAGAGTAAGAAACATCTCTTCCTTTTAATATGTAACTCTGAGCATTATATATAAAATATGCATTGCATAATACCCAAAGGTGAAGAGGTGTTTTTATTATTTAGGAAGAGCTGGAGCTGCCATATAATAACTTAGCTGTTGAATGCTTCTTCAAGCAGTTTTGGACCAAGTCAAAATGTATTTACTTCTAATGAAGTGAGATTAAACAAGTGCTTCCATTTCCAACCCTGCTTTTTTTTTTAATCAATGCAGACCTTAAATTCATTGCATCGGGTGAAATCCCCTGTTCACTGTACTCATGATGATTATTAAACAAAATAAGACAAGGGAGGCACAAGCTTCCACAGTATAAAAAAAACTCTCACGGGTTCACTGTCATTACTCAGGCTTACGGTGTAACTGTAAATGCACAGCTGTGATACAACAGCACAACACCTATGTGGCACAAGAAAATTCAAACAGAACTGAGTCAGAAGAAAAGCTTTTTTCACCTTCCTTCCCCACTGCTGTCACTGGTATCCCAAGCAGCAACTCAAAGACATTTGAAGAACTTTGCTGCTCATTTCCACTTCCTTCTGCATGTGACTTCTCCCTGAGTCAGCAGATAATGCTTGTGATCCCCTTTCATTCGTGTTTTCCAAGGACTGCCTAGTTATAGCAGCTGGTACCTCACAGAAATACCATCTTTGTACACGCTATAGCAGCATTAAATGCAGCAGAACATTTTAGACTGGAATACTGAAACCTGAGGAACATTTTTTAATTAAAAAGTTATAAATTCATCAGTAGTTAGCTCTTCCTATACATGACTATACCCGGGCAGTGCTATAATCTATATGCAAATAAAGATCTGAGGGCATTTTTATATCTGCCTAGGGAAACAAAGGTCACTATTTGGGTTTCTGTACAGAGTAGCACCACTGGAAATGCAGACTGAAGGGCCCTATTGCTTCAAAATAACTGTAGGTGCTGTGATACAAAACGCACAGTATCAAACATTACAACAGTGTGCAAAATATTGCTTTAAAAATTACCCAGTTAAAGATTAATCATCCAGCAACGATTACAAAGGTCACTTTGCAGTGATAAAAATTATTACCATTAGAAGAACTGAAACAGAAAATGAGAAAAAGCATAGATACAGTTTCCTTTTCTTCAAAGTAATCAAGTTCAATCCCACCGTAAGTTTGAACTTAATGTCTTTGTATTTTTTTAAACTTTTTAAGAACACATCTGATCCAAGATGCCTTCCCAGTTTCAGAGCTAGCAGCAACACAAAAGCTGTGGCCTACATTTTGCCCATAGACCAGGCCAGAGCAAACAATAAAGCCAGAACAGATGTTGAGGCCTCGCCTTGTATTTTTTTTTCCCCCTGAATAACAGGAGTCCATTCATTCTCTCCTGCAAGCAGGTGGCACCAATGTGCAGCCATAGATGAGGTCTGAATAACTATACGAGCAAACAGCCTTTCAATATACATTCTAAGTGTGTAAAATCTTCTACACACATGCAATTCCAACCTGAGCTCTTCAGCGAGTTCTGCATACACAGGCCCTGAGATCCACACATGAGCAGGAAATACATTACCACATCAGAAACATGACTATACCCCCACACTAGCTCAGCATGGAGCAGCACACCTCTGCTAATCACAATGGGCTTTTGTCTAGACAGGGCTGGGGTTTTGTACTGAAACGTGAAAGGGTTGGAGTTTGCTTAAAGAGAGAGCTAAGTACAAAATTAAGATGAGAAAATGCACATTTGATCAAGATTTTACCAGAGATCCCTTGCAAGCCTTTTTAAAACACTATCCACTTGTTTTTAAAGGAGGAGGGCTGGTACCTACACCACAGCAATCCTGAATGCACACCCAAAGAGCAGGCAACCAGGACAAAGCCAAAACATGCAGCACATGCGTCGGGTTGGACCGACGAGGCTCATCTGCCCTCCCAAGCATATTTCTCCCACCTCCACATCCCAGAGAGCATCCCTGGCCTCCCCAACTGTGCTTCACAGCCACAACAGCTCCAAAGCTCCATCAGGAGGGCTGGAATGGGACTGGACCCGTTCCACCCCACCAGTCAGTACTAACAAAAGCAAACACCACACACGGGGTCTCAGGGGCCCCATGCACCCTACGGATACCACTCCATAAACCATGGCTGCCACACCAGGACCCACATCCTGCCAGTAACCTTGGGAAACCCTGCACACTCACAACCCTACCAGGAAAAAANAAAAAAAAAAAAAAAAAAAAAAAGAAAAATCAATGCAGGACCTTCACAGAGTAACACAGTGAACTGTTTTAAAGTTTGTTAAAAATAGGTAAATGTATGCAGTCAGTTCTGAGAGCCAAGCTACAATAAGCAAACTACTGTTGGTTTCTGTTCAGTCTCCCTGTGCACTGCCCCAACAAGACACTTCCCTCCTTCTTTCCCTCCATGCTATTTCCCTCCCACTTTCATTCAAGTGACCAAGAAGTCACAAAGACATGCCTACATGTATGCAAGGAAGATCCACATATAGAATTTCATATACACAAAAGAACACCACCACCACACAGTTCCCTGAAGTGCCAGGTCCCGTGCTGCTGACAAATATCTAGACGCTGCCAAATCTATTTGAAGCCAAACAGCCTACTGATGGGGAAGCAAAGATAAGTGAACACATCCTCTCTTTCCATCACAGATCTTGATTCTGATGCCTCCCCTGATCTTTGACAATCAGCAACTCCTAGATGCGCAGCTCCACATTCATACAGCCTCCCATTTCTTTACTAAGCCAGCCCTCAGCTCTTCCCACCCACTGAATGGGGTTCTCTGCTGTGTTCCCTAAAGAACAAGTGCGGCTGCTTGGGCCCAGTCCTGCCCATTATTCACAGGCAGCACTTAAGAATAACAAGACCAGGACCAGCAGAGAGACTTCCTGAGCCTGGTGCTGTATCTGCATCATTGGATTTAATGGCCCTTGATGGGAGAATTTAAAAAAAAAAAAAAAAATCCATCAAATAGTCTAATCCTTTTTGAACCCATTTGTAATTTTGGCATCTACAATATCCTGTGGCAGAGTGCTTCAATTTAATTATATGTTTGTTGTCTGAAGGAGAATAAAGAAAGCCCATGCACACACTCCCTTCTCTACTCTGAAGCTGCTACCCATTCATTGCATTTGGTGGCTCCATTTCCTGCCTTATGAGAAGCAGAGAATAACTGCGCCCTGTTCACCTCCTCCATGTCTCTTGCTGTTTTACAGATCTTCCACTACGCTCCTCTCAGTCATCTGCTTTCCACGCTTAACAGTCTAGGGTTTTCTGCTTCTCCCTCATATGGAGATGGGAAACAAGAATAATTCTTGTACTTTATCTAGTTATCTTACAGCTCTGAGCAGCATGTAAGCATGGGGGAGGGATGAGAATGGGGCACAACCAGAACTGTACACGGTGTTCGAATAGAGGGTACACCACAGGATTTATAAAACACACCATAATGAGGTTCTGTTTTGTTCTCAGATGCTTTCATAACAGCTTTTAACAATACACTTGCCTTTTCATTATTACCCTTGAGTTGATAAAAAAAAAAACCCCACTATGACTCCCCAAGATCTTTATCTGGAAAGGCAACACCTAATTTAGAGAGTACTTCTGTACACACACACTTAAGGGCTGCTCCACCCAAGCCCCCCTCAATATTAGTTAGCATGTAACACGTGTCACCTGTCACAAGACTGAATGGGTTGCCCATTCCCTCCATTCTGCAGACGTCTGCACCCTCCCTGCTGCCCTCTCCTCCCGTTCACATACTGTCTTTTACTGACAGAAGGACAATCCAGCTGTTAATAGTAAAAATTAGGTGGGAAACAAAAATAACAAGGTATGTAATTTGAAATGGGGAATGCACAAATGTTGCTTAAATTAGAGAGTGACAAGTGCAGCTTGTCCAGCTGCAGGACACCTCTGGCTCTTGCCCAGGCTTCTTCCCCCAGGAGATGTGATACAAGGAACAAGAAGCCAACAGAGGGTTCTCAGACCTTGCAGCTTCCCCTATTCCCTTCTCTGTTAAATGGCAATGCTGCTTAAGACCACCCATCCAAGTAGTTCCCACTCCTCAGCTCCAGCCACTGTTCTCCATTCCCTGGCAATCCAAACAAGCAGCATTTTACTCATCTTTCCCACACAGTAAGGACCAGCTGGCCTGTTTCTATTGCCCAATGCAAGAAGAAAGAAAAAAAGTCAGTCTCAAGTGTTCACTAACCAGAGATTACTTTCAGATATTTTTAGCAACACCTCTTCCCTACCCACCCATCAAAAGTTCACAACATCCTTTTGAGACAGCTTAAACTAACTAGTAGAAGTAAAGAGTGTCTAGAAAGCACCAGCGATATAAAATGTAGATTCTTGGTTAACAAAGAATAACGGGTTTATTTTTTCCACCACGTTTCAAAAACCCTTGCCAAGAGATAGGCAAGAACAAATCTGACTAACTAGAACTCAGTCTCAAAAGAGTATGAGGATGTGGGCACTTCTCCTCACCTCACATCTCAGGGGATCAGAATAAATAAAATAAGAACCAGCTATGCTCCATGGGTTACCAACTAAGGCTGTTGGGCAAATGTGTTACTGCTTGGCAAGACTGTACACTGTGAGGGACACACTGGTGTCCCCATTCAGCCACAAGCCCACTCAAAAGGTCAAGTGAGAGAGAAATTCCATGTTACTCTACTCTTACAGTATCAAGTAATTTTACAGTCAAATGAATCAATCAAGCACAGTCAGCTTGCGAAGAGCATAGGTTTGTCACTTTATTATTCCTTAAAACCTGGGTCAAACACCAACACTTTTCAAGGCCACAAACAGAAAAGACCATCATATAACAGTGATAGACAAATCTTCCAAACCCAGCTGGGTGCTTTAAATAGGCCAGACATCCAAGGAAGGTAGCACTGTGGCACCTCCCAGCTGGAGGTAGTGGCCTCCAAGAGTAGCAGAATCAGACCCTGCCAATATGCCCAGGAAAGGCCTCAGCTGTGCGCTTGAAGTCACCTAAACTAATCCAGCCACTTCTACTCGAAGCTGGTTTCATAGAGGTTACCAGAGTGGCCTGGCTGGCGGAGCTGCAGAGACTGCAGGCTCTGCAAAGGGGGCACAGCTTCCTCTCCCGACGCAGCCATCTCCAGAAGCAGACACCTGTCCTCAGGCCAACACGAGCGCTCAAGAAGCTTATATACCAAATCCCACCCAGCACTGAGTCATGCACCGATGTGGTGTGCAACTGCAATCAACAGGCTGCGAGCATGCCCAGTTTAACCCACACAAATCCAACTTCTAAACGTCTGCGACAGTTGCATATCCTCCTCTCACCCCCATCCATGACAGTCTTCCAGGTTCTTATCCTCACAGCACCCCTACCAGCAGATGAGAGGTTTTATCACAACACACATTCAAAGATGTGACTTCCAGGCTTGCAGGGGTTGAGCGAGGTTTCCTGGGTCCCATGCTAGAGCCCTAACTGTAGGTCATCCTTCCTCATCATCCCACTCTCAGAAATGCTGAAATCAAAAAGGAAACCATAAATAACACATTTTTAATATTTCAAATCAGATCTTGAAAACTCAGTCAGCTTCCAGTTCTCCTTGGTGATGACTAGTGCATTCATTATCACACAAATTCCCCAAGGTACAGACAGTCTCTCTCTCCTCCTGTCTGCACAGGGCCTGGCTCAACAGGGTGCTGTGAGGATAATATTCAAACCCAAAAACACAAAGTCAGATTTAACATGCCCTTGAAATGCAGGCAGTTCCTGGATCACAATTTTCCGACAGATTTCACAAGTTAGTTTGTTTTTTTCTCCATTTCTGCCAAACTCAGAGGCACAGTAAGGACTATATTTAAAATGCAGCTAACAATCACAGCAAATCTTAACAGTTTGATTTTAACACTCAACTTCTACTACAAGACTATCCAAAAACAAGTTATTTGGTTTCTCTCCTTCTCCTGCCCTCAGAGAATCTCGGAACTAGTTTGTCTTGCATCTACATTAACAGTTTCAGAGCAAAAACACAGTATGATAACTACAAGAGAGGCTAAACAATTCATCAGTGCTGCACACCAAGCACTGCCCTGAACTCATTCTGCACCACTGTTCTGCCCATATTCCCACTTCACACTGAACATAACTGACCCTAAAAGATGCCAAGTAACAGCGAACCAAGCCCTGGAGAGACAGGCTCTTTGCAATAAGCAGCAGCAAGTACACTTGCAGCCCAGAGGAACAAAACAGGGGCAGAGCTCTGCAAAGATGTCGGATTTTCCTGAGCTGCTGCTGCTTTAGGATTACAAATGCTCTTTCTGCAGTGCCAGCATTTGCATACCACAGCATATTTACAAAGAAATCAATCGGGACACAAGCCCGAAGGTGAACACGGAGAAGAGGCCGGTAGCACTTGGGGCGCCTCGCAGAAAAGCTTGTGGCTTTCTCCTCAGATGCTTCAGGGAAAAGCAAACTGGTTACGACTATCCACGTCTGGAGCACGACTCCCTTCCCCACCCCGTTTAACAAAGAGGACAGAAGTTTGCAGGCGCAGGGCCTTGCAGGCTCTCAAATGCAACCACCACGTGGCGAGCATCAGGAGCAGAGCTCACACAAAGAGCCGAGAAGCAGCAGGAAACGGGGGAGAGGGCTGGGAAAGCCTCGGCAGCCAGGAGACGGGGGAAGGAGAGACCCAGCCTTGTTCTCCGGCCATTGCCACGAGGAAGCAAGCACAAAGGGGACAGCGAGGCCAAGCAGATAAGGAGAAGCCAGCCGAATGCCAGCCTGGCAGTGCAGATAAACAGAGGAGCCAAGACCTTGCTGGAAGGAGAGGAGCGTGGTTTGGTAGAGAGCTGAGGGAGGAACCCGGCTTGGCACTGCCCCGGGAGGGGAAGGAGGAGCCGCTTCCCGGCGAGGCAGAGGAGGGCAGTTCGCACAGCACTTACCTGCCCTGTAGCACGTCCCCTCTCACCGCACCCCTGCGGCACAGCCCTCCTCACACACATACACAGCTACAAAATTAACTTAATTTTACTGTGTTCAGGGCCATTAGTCTTTCCAATTTGAGGAGTAAAATCCTATTCAGCACATAAATGCCTCTTTATTGAGGCTGAAAATTCTTCTGTTTTCTCCAATTTGGGGGCAAGGGGAATATCTTTCAGACATAATTCATGCTCAGGGCAAATCATCCCCTCTCCCCTTTCCTTCCAAAAACTATCATCATCCTGAAAGCAACCAGAGAGTTCTTGTGTGTGCCAAGAGCCCAGAGGTCTTAGTTTCCCTTCCCACAAATTATAAAATGGGGGAAAAAACGCAGTGGCCATCCCCTGGCAGCTGTTTGATAGGGATACCAGATGTGCCTCCTTGCACATCAATCGTGATGCCCCACACTGCTCTGGACAAATTCAAAACACAGCTTCCAAGTTTGTTTTCTTTATCCAGTGACTACTGTATAACTCCATAGAAGCAATGAGCAGCTCTCCACAGGGCACCATATTGAGCTCCAGACACCTGAAGAGGTGTAAAGCAATCGTCCCTGTCCTCCTACATCCAGTGCTACCACCTTGGCCACTCTGGAACAGTCTCCATACTATCACCTTCTGACCATCAGTGACCCAAAGCAGTGTCTGGTTCTGCCACCAGGTTGCTTCAACTCCCAACCTCAGCTCCCCAGCTTGTACAGAAGTGCTTAATGGGGCTTGTACTCATCCATACAGCAGTTTAAAAAAAAAGCGCAGCAACAAGAACAAGGCAGCAAGGGAAACAAAACACACAGGGACATAAAGAGGACAGAGAGCCTCAGGGGAGGGACAGTGTTTAGAAGAGCAGAGTTATTAGAGACTGAGAAGCTAAACCATGCTAAGGTTGCTGGGGCTTCAAAGGTGGGGAGGGTGGAATATGTGCAGAGGATCTTGGAGAACACAGCAGCCTTACAGGTGCATATACGGGCTGGAGCAGAGCAAAGCCGAGACATATTGGCACCAGAGAAGACAGCAGACTATCAAAGAAAACTACAAGGCAAGCCAGGCCAGAGAATCCATATCATTTACCTGTAGCAATTTTGAGACACTTGTATCTTCCTCAGCAGAAAAGTTGTGTATCCTCTTCACTTCTATCCTGGCCTGAATTTCCTTCACAACTTTCCCAGCACAATGTATTGCATTTACTGAAAGACACTCATTTGCCCTGACAACTGAATTTTCACAGGCTGCTATTTCAATAAAAGTTTGCTACTTTAAGGAATAGACTACAAGACTGGTACCATGAAACAGAGAGTAACAACCACTGTTCTTAGTGGAACTGAGCTCCGATCTGCAACAGGGTGTAGGTACTGCTGCAACTATGAACTTGGGAGTCTTAAATCTTCTGTTCTGTGCCACTACTCAAATACAAATTGCTAAGAGTCCAGTTATATCTATGTGGAAAGGAAAGAACAAGTGTCAAAATTATTCAGGGTACATCGACTCCACAGGCTTCTCTTCTTGTCTTCTTTCTTCCTCAGAAAATTCCTGTCTCACCTCCCCCCTTGCACACACAGCCCCTCAGCAAGAGCTTTGCACACATTAAACCAATACTTGTTAGCATGGCCAGGGACCCTGCTGAGAGCCTCAGCTCCGTTAAGACAGCTCCGATTGGTCCGACTTTCTAATTGTAAAGCTATTTGTAGTCAGATATTCATGATGCTGGCAGTGATTCTTGGTATAATTACTAATACCTAGACTGAATATATAACAGCAAAGGAGGGAGAGCCAACAGCCTGTAAAAGACACCAAGCTTCACTTAAAAATACTCATGAGTAAATCAGCTTCACTGAACAAGACAACTAAAAGCTCTTTTCCTATGGCAGATTTCTGCAGCATGCATTTACTGTGCAGAACAACAAGAACATCTTACTCTCCTCACTCCTAAGATCACCACCCAAGCAATGCCCAGAGAAGGCACTGGCTAGCTGTACTAGGCCCAAATGCAAGACTCCAAGCTCACTCTTGTCAACACATCCCACATCTCCACTTGCAGAGCCCTGCGTGAGGGCATCCAGCTGCAGCACTGACATGCTCACCCTCCCACACCTCCACTGTCCTGCAACAGCCGTGGCAGCTTCCTGCAGGAGCAGTGAACATGTGCTGCTGTGCAAGACACAGAAGCAGCAGGGAAATGAGACTCCTTGAAGCCCAAGACAAATCCCGTCTTCACTGTCATTCAGCAGGAATACAGTCCAAGTTTTTTTCAACAGCTGAATGCTGGATCTTTGCACCCAGGTATTTTTTCTGGTATATCTACCATAAGCTACAAACACTAGCTCTTCTGCTCCAGCAAGGCCTGAACACCAACAATGCTTGCAAAACTTTGGCAGAAGGCAGGGAGACAGAAGCATCCCTGACAATTCCCAAGAAATTTGGGATATTCTTTTCTTCAAGGTCACGGCTATCACAGGCTGGTAAGGCACATGCCAAATCAACAGTCATAACAACAGTCTTAGACCTGTAGCCACCTTCAGCACAGTACCTAAGACTGCCAAGCTACTGACTCAACGGCCATACTTGTTTCCCTGCCCCCACATAGGAGGAAGCTGCTTACAGGACTCCTTAAAAGACCTCTTTCTCATAGCAGTGTTCCAGATCCACTGCCAGCTGTTCCAGACTTGCAGAACAGGACAAGCCCATTGCATCTGACTGTTGTCCTGAACTAGAGGCATCAGCTTACATGAAGGAGAGTTTAGATGACTGCTGCTGCTGAGTTTGGTCTAAACCTGGAGAATTCCCTCCAAAAGCCTCCCTTTCTCCCTCCCCCCCCACTCCCTGCCTGAACACAGCAGTTCAACTACACAGGTTGAACAGGTTCACCAAAAGACAGGATCAGTCCAAGAACAATCCAATAAAAAGTTCCAGAATCTTGGCATGTCCCTTGACAACCTCAGCATCTCCTTATGCAACTGCCCAGTCAGTATGCAGAAGAGTCACATGAGACTAGCACAGATGCTGGGAGAGCAGGTTTTAAGTTATTCCTGCACAACAAAAAGGAGTGACAATTAAGCAATGCCTAATAATATTCCTGGGCTCTATCCGTTTGAGAATCCTTGCTCCTTTGACTATAGCAGCACACCAAGAAAACAGCACTCTCTCTACACAGTTTGTTTAAGTATCTGTGATGTCTCCAGCAGAGAACTCTGCAGCAATTTCTAGGAAAGATGACACCAGAGCACCACAGTTTCCACATCTCTGGCTTACTGCCCTTGGACAGTTCTTTTTGTGCAGAGTCAGTAAGGCTGAAAACTGGTTTCCATCTGACACTGACTGGTGATGCAACCTCCCTCCCTCGCAGCCTAAGCAGAGCAGAGCCCTGCGAAAGATCCCACCCCGTGGTCTCCAGGAACAAAGTAACTATACCTTTCTCCCAAAGGCCCACTTTGCTGTGTTGATACTACTGGAAAACTAAAACTTCCACAACGAGCTCCTAAGGTTGATTTTTGATCCCTAAACCTGAACGTCACATGGCAGCAGGCTCAGCTAGTGCCCTGCAGCTTACACTGTGTGTAAGGCAAGGGCACTGTGCCTTTGCTCTGCTGCCCCCCTGCACCAAGAAATCTGCCCTGTAGGAGCAGGAGAGAGACAATAGGGACAGGAAACACATCAAGCACTGGTGTGTAGAGGAAAAAAAAAGTAAGCTTTTGTCTCTTACAGCCACATCCTGACAGAAGAATCCTGCCGAGTAGATCTCCCCACAAGCCACATGCACACGTGCTGGGTGGTCAGTCACTGCTCTCTCATCATGTTTATGATCGGTCATGTCCAACTTTGCCCTGTGACAGTGGCACCTTCCTAAACAGAGCTTTCAATTCAAATGTATCTGCCAAGGACATGCTACCGACACCGCTAGGAAAGCGCATTTTTGTGCTTTCAGAAGCACTTCCTCTGCTGTTCCTACAGAACCATCAATTTTGGCCACTAGAAACCATGACACAAGGGCAAAAAATACCTTCTTTTTTTTTTTTTTACATATATAGAAGCAGCAATTATCATCCCTGGGTTTGCCATTTAGCTATCCTAACAATCTCTTTCCAGGCTTCTTGGCTCTTCTGTATAAAACTCACTTGAAATCATCGCACGATCCTACCACTTCTGCCATTGTTCAAAAAATATGGCGAGATTCCCTTGTTCCACCCATTTCTTTTGTTTGGGTGATTTCAGTATCATTCTCAGCACTGCCGCTAAAAATAACATTTGTGAATTAGAACTTCCCTAGCCATCTAAATCCTGGTAGGAAAAGGTACACATGCAGAGGATAGAGGGAAAGGTTCATGCCATGTCCCATCTTGTTACATCCTAACGTAAAGACAATCAGTCTTGTTCACCTCATGCATCACCCAGAGGTGTAATGTTTCCTGAAGTTTTGAAACATGGGGAGTGAAAACTCCTTTTTTGTTTCCACCTTTCCCAGAAGTTTTCAAAGAAGGCAGCTGTAGGAACTTGGAACTTCATTTCCTCATCTAGGAATGAGAAACATGTCATGCTTAATTGAGTTAGCTCATACATTTCCACCAGGTACACTTTCAAATAAAGTTGTTTAATACATCATACATCTATCACCATTCAGAAGTGAGATTAGAACACCACAGCATACTACAGTGGTAAGTGTATTTTTGCCAGTTGGTATATCTCTAAAATGAGACAAAGGAGGGAGGAAAAGTGTCAGAAATAGGAAATATCAATACTGTTAACTCAAACAGAAGGTTAAATATCCTGGGGGCTCTGAAATGGTATGTAAATAAAGACCTAGTGTCATAATGCAAACGTAAAGAAACAAATACAACATCCCAGTCTACATAAAAGTGTCCTTCATTGTGACATGAAAACAGCAAGGACAAAAAGTAAATCTGATCCCATGTTATCACTAATTAAATTCATATGTACCAATTTTCTTTTTTAAAATGAAGCAAACATTCGAATTCGTTAGTGACAGAAAACATTCAGAATAACTTAATTGCAGCAGTCATCTCCATTTAAAGCTTTTCATTTTTAAAACTAAATATATCTGAAGAATATCTCTTCTGATTTTTCCACACTAGAGTTGGGGAGGGGAAAGTGGATTCTGAGAGCTAATGACTTACCCTTTTTCCTATCAAGTGCTCACATTGAGTTCATTGCATCCATGACTTTTCCAGAGAGATTAAGAGTTATTTCATGTACAGAATCTTGCCCTAGAGAACTATCTGGCCTTCATGAAACAATGCTATCATCCATGAACCACAGGTATCATTTACTTCTAGTTATGAGGATATGTGCTAGCCTGACCTTCTGACTTTGAGCCCAGAGTTTGTAAGACACCCATAAAACCACTTAATTCATTTATTAAAACAAACAAGAAACCCGAGGGTATTATTTTCTTCTTATAGACCTAAAAGATCTGATCCTTGGAATGGGACTCCCTGCATTTCATTACTGATTCATGAAGACCTTACCCTGCTGAGTTGCTTTGCAGCCAGCAGCCCCATGTTTTCTCCTCTCAAGCACTGCTACAAAAGCTTAGATTGCCTGCTAGAATGCTTATGGACTGCGGTTCTGGAGAAAAGCTGTATAAAAATGGATTTATTTCTGACTACCACAGAAAGTGACTATCATGGAACAGGGATGCTATTGGAAAACCATGTTTTGTTCCCTGGAGCGGAAGTAACTCACTTTACCTCAATGCCTCAATTTGCTACCTTCAACACGCAGCGATATTCAGCGCTTTGCAGATGTGTACGCAGAGGGATAGAAAGTCTGAAGGCCACGATCAGGACAGTGTTCCATACTCCATGGCAAAAAGAACTGCTGCACACACACGAGCCAGGCAAGGCCCGACGATGGGGGAATTGTTACCACAATGCGGTTCAAAGTGAGAAGACCACAGAAAGCCAATTCAAGTTACCTCCTGCTGGCCGTAGCATCCATCACACCCAAACAATGAATCGCCCAGTGTTAACAGCTTACTAACGCAGGCAGATCGCTGTGTCTGCCGAAGAACAACTTCCACAGCAGATTGAACTATAAAAATGTCTTTTCTGAGGAGAAAGAAGAAAAAAAAAAAACAACAAACCAGAAAAGTGGAGTCCTGCGGGTGAGCACTTTGCAGTCACACCCCCAATTATGTCCTAACTTTTCCAGTGCACCAGCAGTTGCACATCCAGTTCCAGTGCTAATAAAGGCAGACACCAGTGTCAGGCCAGTTACCTGGGCAAGTCTCTTGCTAGCTTTATCCCTTCTGCTTCAGACACAGACCTTTCCAGGAACCTAGATATCAGAGAGCTCCATAAAATGGTTCCTGTCCTGAGGCAGGAAACCAAGAGCAGAAACCATTCACTCCAGCAGGACAAAGGAAAAGTGTCCTTGGGCTCATGGGCTTCAGAATGAAGTCTAATAGGATATGAGATGCCTTGCCTACCTAGAAAAGTCTGCAACTTCCCAAGTACCATTTAAGGTTTCACAAGACCCCTTTCTAAATAGGAGACCACACTGGGAAAGAGAAGAAAGGAAGGGGAAAGCAAGCTAATAAAAAGTGAGTGGACTTCCTCTGTAAGGGTTATAAAGCCTTAACCACAGCAGATTAAATTCACACCCTAACTCAGCTAATACAGGAAGAGCTTTTCAGTATAGACAAAGAGTAAGGCAGAACCCTGTGCAGACCTGTAGCCAGCTTAAGCTTTACTTGAAACAAACTATTAAGAGAATATAGCAGAATGATGATACCCATATACCTGAGTTATCAATAGGAGTTCATGATGTTATATCCAGGAACCTCACTGCAGAGTGCAGTTAACATACCTACAGCTGCTACCCCACGGAGGGGCAGTCATGACATAACTCAAATCTCTGTACAGATAGGGAAGATGAGAGCAAGTTAAACTGAGCAGTTATCAGTGCAAAAGGAGTTGCACCACATCATGCCCACTGCTGCAGTGGAGGGAGGTTGCTCCGTGGTTATACTGGTACGATTTTATCAGTTCAGCAGCAGAACTTCACCAGGAAACCAAAATACTCTGTGCCCATCTGGTGTGCTCCTCAGAGGCTGCTAAACTAAAACTTTTTCTACAGTCAGATTAAGACAGACCACAACCTTCAAGCTGTGTCCAAGGATGCTCTGACATTTTGCAATGTCTTCACATACAGTACCCTTTCTAGGGAATATTGCCAAAATACTACAGAAGGACAAGGCAGAACCAAGCCCACTCTCCCTCAAATCCCATGTTTCTCCATAATGAAACTTGATAGGTTATTACATGCCAAGAGAAAGTCTAGCCCTAGCTCAGGATGACTGATGCCAATAAAAAAGAATTTTAACTCTGTCTGGTGAAGTGTTGGATAGGAAAAAAAAAATCAGACTGAACCACCCAGTTATTTACAGCATTGCAGACTTCCTGTTTTGATGCAAGTCAGCAAGATCTTCTGGAAAACCCAGGAACAAAGAACAGTAGTTAAGGAGGATAAGTTAGTTACAGAGAAGCTAATGATCTATCTCTGTTAAGACTTCAGAACAGAGGAAACTGCATCTATGCCCATCCTCTTCTAGCAGTATTTCAAAGACTAATGCACAGGAAAATGAAGTAATAAGTTAATGAACTAGAAAGAAAAGCAAGCTACTAGCCATAACAAAGGAGGCTATCTATGCCTGTGCAATTTCAGGCACAAATCTTCTCCCCTGCTTCCCCAGCCCATCCTTCCATATGTGCCACATCAGTTCACTCTAACCAGGCACTGCAACTGCAGTACCAAGTACAGAACACCTTTGGGAGGCAGGTGGGCAGAAGTGGTTCTGAGAAGTTCAGAATAGCAAGTCTTACCTCAGCACCAAGTGGACTGCCTGAAAAAAAATCACTGGAGACAGCTATTAAAGCAAGAAGCTAAACAAATAAAGGCAAGATATTTAGGTTCTAGGAATCTTCTTGTTCTTATTGTAAAAGCTCCTAGAGTACTAAAAAATATTTTAACATACTGTTAAGCTTTAATCAAGTCTCTTGCCAAATTACAATTGTCGAGAGTCACCGGTGAAAGGATAAGACAATACTGTGGATTAAAATCAACTACATAAAAATTACAGGAGAAAAAAAAAAAACCCAGTTCTTTCATATGATACATTAGGGAAGAGGATAAATGGCAATACAAGGCCCAGCCTACAGTCCTCTGACCCACAGGGACTTGTTCCACCGACCTAGTTGGGCTCTGGTTTATGGCATTTGCACTCTGAAGTTCATGGATTCACTCCACAGCAGTTAAGTACAAAAGCATGCCCAGAGCATTCCCAGTACATATCCTGCTACACTGGCAGAGATGTGCTTTGTACAGTTATACCAAATCACCTCCCAGCAAGTTCTGCTGTGGAAGGACGAGGTTTGCTGGTCACACAGCACCTACATCAGGGATTTCTGCCTGCCAGCAGCTGACCCACACCTCTGTCTCAGAGATGAACTAACAGCAGATCCCATCATCACAAGCCCGCATGGAGCCAATAATTCCAAGTTTATTTTTAAAACTGTAATTGATGAAGCTGTGAGGAAAGAGCTTTGCATAGCGACAGAACCAGCCTGCAAGCCCTCGATCAGAGCCAGTCACGGTGCACTTAAGAACGATGGGCCTCAAGGACTGCTCTCAAAATACCCTCAGCATTGCTCTGCACTCCCCTGCAGGCAGCTCTACAGCAGAACATGGTGCTGCACACCTCTTTCTTCCAAGTCCCTTGACCAATTACTGAGAAAGATCATTCACTTTAAAGCATAACAATTCACAAAGCTGAGAAGACATAGGCAGCAGGCAGCCAGGCTTCCAGCAACTGCTCCTGCACACAGAAGCTCCATCGGGGTTCCTTTGCACATCCTGCGCCAAGCAGGGACCAAGCCAACACTACACACTTCAGACTTGCTTCTTAGCCCACCAGAGTGTTCACACACTGACAACTCAAAAGCGAGTTTCCAGGAATAAGTAGGGAGGAATTTTGTTACTGGATGGAAGGATGACTTATGTCAGCACGATAAACATACCCTGCAAAAAGTCTTATGATAACCAAGAACAGCTACAGACAATTTGTCTGAGACAAGAAATGTTCTACATAGCTGGTAATACACCTTACAGACACACATTTTCAAGACCCATGGGTGCACACTAGCAGTGTTTGAGCCAGTGTTTCTTTCATCCTTTTCATTGCAAACCATTTCCACAAGGTGCTGATTAGGACATCTGTTTGGCTGCAAGATCCAGGAGAAGCTCTTCTAGCCACTCTGACCTCTTGCCCTCTTTCTTGGCTCACCTGTGTATCCATCTGTCATAACATACATGTCAAACTACAGCCTGATGTACTCGATCATAGCCTTGGACCAGCTCCTGCTTGTCCATGTCACGATAGCATCTCTTCATGGTAAAGTAGGTCACCAGGAGGCCTTGAACCCTGAGAGGGGCCTCAAATTATGCCTCCACATCAGAGTAACAAGAGCGTATTCCCCTCAGGACACCCTAAGGCTCCATTATAACTGAGCCCAGGAAGATAATTTCACTATCCAATAGACCGTGGTTTTCACAGACCACAGCAGACACATTTAGGACCTGCTTTTAATCTCTCCCTTTCATGAGCCAACTGAACACGAGTTCTGTTAAGATTTCCAAATAACAGGCATGTTGGGCAGACACACCTTGCACAGAGTGGGCTGGAACAAACCTGAGCTCCACTACCAAGGACTTCTGAGAGATGTGGCAGACACTCAGCACCCTCTGGCTACCCTGCACATGGCCAAGTGACAAATGCTGTGGTGCCTCTGTAGAGCAGCTGTCCTCTCATAACTTAGCAGGGCACAGTTCTGTAGTTGTCATTTAATAAAGATTTTGAATTAATTTCCTTTTTTACACCGTCATGGGGAAAACCAGCATAGCTCAGAGGCATAAGACAATGAATGGTGTGACTGATGCAGAGGGTGTTTATTTAGGCAGGCAGCTAGAGAGAAGTCTGGAAGAACCGAACAGGCTTCTATTAGCATCACTTGACATTCCCTTCTCCAGATTTTGCAGTAGATGAGGCCTCTGAGCACCAGAAATTCAGGGCTTCAGGCACTTGCTTGAATCCAGCATGCTGGAGCACACTGCCTCAAGAGTTTCTCTACTTTCTCTGGTATCTTGTATTCCCCTCATAGATTTTCAGGGTACAGGCCCTCCAGATTCTCAGAAACCTTTTATTGAAACAGTCATATTTAAAAAAAGCATGAAAGAGAAACTGCCAAGAAACACCTTCCAAACCCTTTGTGTAAGGGGTTTCTCCTGAGCCAATTAAATCCCCCTGATCCAGGGCTGTGGCTGCTCTGTCATGCCAGGCTTCACCCACAGAAATGACATTCAGAAAGAGGGACAAAGCCAAAGCAGTCAGAGCAGAGAACTTCCCAACTCCAGTGGTCCCTGGGAGCAGTTTTTCTTGCATGAGCAAGCAAGAGAGGCAGCACCACAAACTAGAAAGTTAAGGTAACACAGAGAAATGTGCCCTTACATGAGCAGTACTGGACAGTCCAGGAAATCTTCCAGTTCCTCATCACTCCATTACAGGCACAAGGAAGGAATTAAAGCTTTGAGACACATCAAGGCTACTCATAAGGCACAGAACAGGTCTGGCATAACAGAATCTAACCCCAACATACATTTATTTACTATATATTTCTCGTCCTTCCAAGCAGCCTGAAAGGTAAATGTGTAAATTTAGCTTCTGCCTTCCCTGTTAGAGACACCTCTCCCTCCCCACCAGTGCACAAATGCAGGCTCCTCCCCGAGCTAGCCAGGCAAGCTGAGCACTGGCTGTACCTGCTTTGCAGTAAAGCTAGAGGAAGCACACTGTCTCCACAAGGAATTCACAGTGGAATAGTTAATGCACCTTAGTTACCCTGCAGCCAGAAGCACTTTTGACTTCTGGGAGACAGATTAAAAAAGGGAAGTTTCTTTCTGTTCTACCTCCAGAATGTGAATCAGTCTGTTGTGGTCAGACCAGACTTCAGATGCATCAATTCTGTTAATACGACAAACCACAGACACTGACATCTCCTCTTCCAGTCTTACTTGTCACCAGATCAAACGGGGGATTCCAGCCTTGCCTCATGAAGCACTGGCTCTTCTCAAGCTGCTGGTTCCTTCTTTGATGTTTCTAGATTCACACACATTTGTCCACTACACTCTCATCCCCCATCCTGAACAACACAGGGAGCTTTAACATAAACCAGAGAAAGCTAAAAGGTTCAGCTTTCTGCCCAAGGTCACACTGGAAGTCAAGCAATGAGTTTCCTGTGGTGAAACACCTGTCACAGTCTACACCAAGTGGAAATGATTCTCACGTGTCAGGATTTTAGGTGACTTTGCTTGATGAAACCAAGCTCTTACTGGAGCCTTCTTCCCGCCACCACCTCTTACCTTCAGAGTTAGTGTTCTCTGCTGCAGGGTAGAGCACCCTAAACCAAGCTTACCTTCCCTTATTAGGGGGAGACCTGTCTGTTCCCCTATTGGAAAAATCAGTGCAGGATTCTTTTTTCAGAACAAGGTTTGAGGCCACTGGGACAAAAGGGGGAGGAAGGGGAAGAAATATCACCACGTTATCTGCATACTAAACTGCTCACCTCCCGACTGGTTTCTCATTCATTCAAGTCCAGCCTCCACTGTGCAAAGAGAGGTGACCCAGCTGGGGTCTAACAGAATAGGAGACTTAAGAACTTGACAAGGGCTTAGCTATGGAGAACATAAATGCAGAGTAGAAGTGCTAATTACTCATCTTACTGCCTGGATTAACTGTCCACTGAAAATTCTGTCCTGAACAGGAACAGTTTCTACTTTTCCTGTGGCACACAAATGTCCCAAGCTCCTCTGTGTAGGTACCTACTTCCGAAAGTACCAAGAGCCACAAATGCTGCAGGCAATAACATTCATTTTCCCCAATACCAGCACAAACTCGTAGTCTTACAGTCCAAATGACTGAAAGAGGGCAACAAGTTATTTTACTTCCCTTGCCATTGCCTGCCCCTTGTTACTACATATCCGAACCCTGGAAGGAACCTATCAGTCAGCTTCCAGTGGTCAGATATGCCCCTGAGAGCCTTCAGAGCCTCATGTCAAATCCCAGCATCCTATGTACTCTTTCCCCCATCACTGCCAATTAGTCAGACATCTACAAAGAAGGGCCACTTTTGGTGTGCTGACAGCTTCCCCCGTCCAATTCATTCCAGGGTCTGTCCACAATCATTACTTCATTCCCTCACTCGCCTCACTGACACTCTAGCTGTGCTTGGCCCCAACCAGAGACTATTTATTTATGGCTCTTTGGAGGCAGTATTCCCACCACCTTCCCTTAATGCTAGCCCACATTTCTATTCTACTCCACTCAGTTGTACTTGCATGGAGATAGTGCATTACAATGTAAGTTAAATAGCCACTTAAACATCTGCTTTGGCAAGAAGAGCTTTGTCATCCTACAGCTGTGTGACACGAGCGCATCTGTTAAACAACAGGGTGTAACTGTACTGTGAGCCAAGTACAACAGGGATCTCATGCCTGTATAACGATGGCACCAGCACAAAGTGCCTGCTCTTACTGAGCAGGGTCCTGGACATGCCTGACCAAATTCAGCACCAGAGTAACCCCCTGCTGCAGCAAGGACATCCCAATGGCAGAAGAGGGTCCTGCTCTGAAGATGTGGCACAGAGCAGTGCATGAGTGGCTGCAATACTGCTTGTTTTTCAGAGTGGGAGGTCCAGCTGTCGCACAGTGCAAGGAACAGGAATTGGCATGACCCACAAGATCCGAGTTAGGCAATGCCTGTCCCAGCCTCAGAGAGGTCTAGGAATGCAGGTAGTAATAATTTTTCCACCTCTGAAAAAGGTATGGTGCTTTGTACTGCTCAGGGATGAAGGGAGGAGTCTGGAAAGAAGGGAGGTTAGAGGTGGAAAGAGAGAAAGCCATAAGGGTCCCTTAACTCAAACAAGTATTTATCCAAGAATTTATATGGAATAAAACACAGAGACAGAGGAACAAGACCTGTACTGTAAAACTCAAGCCTGAAGACTTTAGAAGACTTTAGAAGTCTTCTAAGACTTTAGAAGACCCACTGAGAGTTGAATTCAGACTCCAGACACTGCAAAGTATATGCCTTGCAACTACACTCAGATTAGTACTGTGCCAAGAGCTAACCTGCATGGTGACTTACAGTGTTTGGCTCTTCCTGCATCTGGCTCAGGCATATTCCCCAGAGCCAGCAGTTCATTAGGCTCACTCACACTTACAGCAGCCTGCTACAGTCCAGGTAATCATACACGAGGTTCCCATGCCCTGACAGCAGTACAAAGAGATGCTGCCTGGCTTCAAAGGGCAGGCAGGACAACCAACAGCAGAGTAAAATACACTGACAGGACGGCAGAAACGCACATTTGCAATCCCACACACACCTTCATCGCAGGTTATGGCAAGCAAGTCATTAGCTCCATGGTGACTAAGCCCAGCACAGCAGGGCCAAGTAAACAGTGCTGTGGGGACATCACACTTTGCTGATGGTCACAGGAAATCACAAGTGACAGCCACAACAGCAGGTGCCAAACACAACGTGCATCCCACTATTTAAGTCCTCAACTTTCAGGCAAACTGCTTCCGGGAAGGGTAGAACAAAAGTCACAGCAAAGAAGAGTTTAAGCTGAATGGCCTGAGCAGCTGCAGGTCTGGCAGAGGGCATGTGAGCAGAGAAAGCCACAGCTCTCCTTCCCTAGGAGGAGCGAAAGGAAGGACAGGCCTGCTCTGGCTCTCCCATCACCAGGCACTCTGCATATCTGCCCAGGATGCCAGAGCAGTACCCAGCCACGTGTGTGAGCCCCTAACACAGACAAGGACAGGTGCTTCAGGCAGAAGCAGTAGCTCAGCTCCACGTGGATACGTCAGGCCTTCAAACACAGCAGCCTGGGGCTAGTTCAATACTGTCATGAATGTAGCTTCCCTTCCACCACCACCTGGCTGTCTCCTGATCTCAGAAATTCAATTCAAGACCCTATTCTCCGAAGTGTAGGAAGAGAGGATTTGCACTCACCTGAACTAGCAACCATATGTTTAATTCATCAAATGACAAAACAACAGAAAGTATAGCCAAGTATCTTTAAAAAAGGACACTAAAAGCATGAGACTTTTTTTTTGTTAAAATTTTGCCCACTTCCACTTTCCAGCTGTTCTTGGTTGGTTTTCTTCCTATTCCCTGACTCCCATCCAAGACACTTAGCTTCCAGCTCTGATGACCTCACAAGTCCTTCTCACATCATTCTTGAATCTTCACTGATTTCTCTCTCCTTACAGTTGCCCTCCAACACTACAGTCTTGCCAAAATGCAGAAGATAAAACACATTCTTGTTGTCAAGTCAGCTTGTCCTTTTAACATATGGCACATAGAGCTTTGTTTCATCTTAAACTCAAAGCAACGAAGTTTAGCAGCCAGCTCTCATTACCGTATTGCAGAAGGAGAAATTTTAGGCTCATTAGAAAATAGCATATTAAGATTTCTGTATTAGATTGATGAACACTGGAAGCTACTTTAAAAAAAAAATAAAAATCAAAGGCAACAGAAAGGCATATTTCATACAGCCTGAAAGCAATTCTGCCATTTGTTTTAAGCTTTTCAGTAATATAACATGGCCTTTGAGTTAACATTTCATTTCAAACCACTTTAGAAATATATGACTGCTCTGTGACTGTTCTGCTCCTGTGGACATTTTTGTTGGAAACAGTAAGTCTGGATATGTGTGTTCTCTAGTTAGCGCTCATTGATTCCCTAAAACAAAGGGCAAAAAACCCAAGGGCATCAAAAGATGCTTCTAATTACTTTTACACTACTGGTAAGAATCAGATATTTACTCCCTACTGCATAACTCCAGGTGTCAGGTACTGTACAACTCACCAGGAAATTCTCTTTCAAACTTCCTTAAAAAATGCTTTTGTATTTTGACCACATTCTCCACCAAGCCCATACAATATTTATTAACCAAACAGGGAGGAAATTACATGCAACAGAAGAGTTCTGTTGAAATTCATTACAACTGTCATTCCTAAAGCTTCCAGGTACTTTCTGAAAACATTCCCTTCTCCCCATTCCCATGAGATGCAGAGATTGATGAAATACACTTCTGCCAAGGAAACTCCACAGGTAAGCCTTACTCAAGTCTTGGCTATAGCTTCACTTAAGTCAGGAAAGTAAATTTTAGTTAGAATTATTATGCCCAGAAAGATATGGAAAGATGGATTTCTTTTGAAGGCAGTATCCCGTATCTTATTCATTTCCACCTAAAGTGCAGCTACTTAGAACATTTTGTTCAAACTGAAAAATTTCCAGCCCTTTGATTACAAAGGCAACCTGCCAAGTAAGAGCATAAAATTAGCACATTAGTGCAGTAGTGTCTTCCTTAGTTTGGATGCAGCATCAGTGCCTCAACTGCATGCCACAGTTTTACAGACGTAAAACTAAGCTAACTAGATTCACTCTTTTCTACTCCAGAGGTTCAGAATAACTTGTACAGCATTGAAATACAGGTACTAAGCCAAATTCTGTCTACTGATGAAAGAGTAAGACCAGAGTAGCAGTAAGAGAAGGAAGGTAACCCTAGCACACAAGGAAAACCCCGCTGCAACAGCCAACAAACACCACAGTACGCAAGCAGCACACAACCATTTTATCCCTTCCTGCTGCAGGGTGTATTGTGGCACAGGTGCTTGTGGCAAGAGCCAAGTCCATTTTTCAAGCCCTAGTTGTAACTGCTTCTGACTTTAGAAACGTAAATTATTTTTAAAATGCGTAATCAAAAAAAGGTTAAACACAACCTTTTTCCTTCTATTTTCCTGTTTGATAAACATTTCAGCAGGCATCTATCCAACTTAAGCAACCTCTGGGTATGCACCTGCTCCAAGCTTTGTCCCAGTCCTGGCAGCATGAATTAAATCCACTGCCTCTATTAGTACAGGTACTACATAATCACTGGAAAAGTTTTTCCTACCTACTTCTCAGAGCCCCCATTGCATCTTCTCCCACCCCCTCGCCCAGCAGACACTGAAATCATTTCTGCACCCAGTAGTTTCCTTCTCTCAGGCTGAAACAAAAGGACATGCTGCTGCTACAGAGGTATTGCTGTGGGCAACACAGCAGCCGCAGTGGAGTGAGAGATAACCAGACAGGGCAGCATTCCACTAAACTGAGCTGGAGACTTGTTTCCAAGAGAAGCCTGGTGTCTGCTCCAAGAGCCTCTTTCACAAGGGCTCAGGTAAGAGGGCACGAAACAATCCCCTTCCCAGCAAGCTTCAGAGCGATAAGGACTGCTTCCAAGCCTAATTCCCCAACATCTCGTTTATTTGTTTTTATGATCTCTAACACTATTCTTATGTGGGATTTAAGAAGTTCTGTCTTTATTTCTCCTCCCTCCTTCAAAACAACTTCAGCAAGGTGAGTACAATAGAAAACAACAATTTGCCTAAAGTAACTATTCCCACACAGACTTCTGAACAGCTTCAGCATTTACAAAGGTCTTCTCAATCGACATCCATTCTTTCAGAACAGTAGCAGCCAGCCTCAGATGTCAGGCAAAGCGAGTGCTGCCCATCTCCACATTGGAGCAGCACATGGATGTTCCTCAGTCACTAACTTCACCAGAGAAAACTGCAAGACCTCCCAAGTCCAATCACCTTTGCTTCTGCTCCAGTAGAAGAAATTATTTTTCACCCAAATCTACAAATACACTCCTAAACCTTTGCCAATTTTCAGCCTGCTGGCAGGACAGCTGGATTTGTGCCTGCCCTGTTTGCACCACAAGGACTGTGCCTGAGCTGTGCGGAGGACAGCTTGCTGTTTAACCTGAAACTGCTCAAGAAAAGAAACTGATCCCATGCACTCACAATCCCAAGCAAATCTTGGGTGTAATATCATCTTAAGAACTAAAGACCCACCCAAAATACAGAAGGAGCTAGAGCACAATGCAGCAGTTTCCCAGAGAGCAGACCCACTTCTCAGAGCCAGTACACACAGGAGAGAACAATTTGCCAAGCAACTCAGCTCTTGGGCTGAAATCCAGAGGACAGCTCTGAAAAATCATCCCTTTGCCACCAAGTTCCCACCAGCAAGCCTCTCTCCCAAGCTATTCGATACTTGCATAAAGTCTAAAAGGGGAAGAGAGCTGATGAGAACTTCAGATGAGATCCAGCTGTACCCTCCCAGCTCCCCTCAGCACACACAACCATGAGCTCAAGGCTGAGACTACAGCAAAGAGAAAAGCTCTTCAAAGCACTTGCGTGTCCTCGCTGCATCAAAACTCACTGCTCACAGATTCAATTCAGCCAGCAACCTCAAGGTTTGCTTTATTCACAAAACAGGCAAGGAGACCTCCCCTCTCTCCTCTCCAAATTCGCAGGACAGGCTGCAGAGCTACTCTGGGCAACTCAGCCTCAGTGCCCATCAGGCAGGGGCCAGCCAGAGGTTCCAGACAAGCGCCCAGTCTGCTCCCAGGGCAGCCCTGGCTTCAGGGAAGATCAGTTCTTTCACCTTTCTCACACATCTGTTTGCTCATGGCAGCAACAGGTCAGAAGAGCAACACTACTGTCCAGAGAGACAGATGCTCTACCAGCTAAAGTGGGAGGAAGCATGTGCTCCTACAAGAGCAAGCAGCACCGTGAAGCTTCCACAGGAGAAACTGAGGCAGAAATTCTGCGGTGATGGAAAAAAAAAAAAAAAAAGCCTTAAGTGGTCTGAAAAGACAAAAACATCACTGCTATATAAATGGTTGAAAAGCAAGCTGACACCATGCACAGAGAGGCACGCAGGTTGGAAAAGAGGCTAAGGGACAGAGTCCTGCTACATTTTTCCCTCTTTTAGTGCAAAATTGTAACAAAGTAAAAATCATGACCACTTTCTCCCAAACTGAGAGAGAAGTTGCGACAACTACAATGAAGCTCAGACACAGGTGTCTCTCCTGGAGGGACAAAGTACCAGAAAAAAGGGCTCAGGAGCACAGAGAAGAGCACAGAAATCCAAGCAGGCCTCCATTAGTAAGAGGGTGGATAGATAGGATATAAAAGCTGTACCAAAACTCTAATGAAAGTGGGAGAACCACAAGTAGCAACTTAGGAAACAAAAAAAAAAAAAAAAAAGGGGCTGAGCGACACTACAGGAAAGCAATCCTTTCTCATAAGAGTTGACTACAAAAACATTTGGGGCAAACCCAGCAAGTAAGCTTTCTCCCCAGAAGTAAGTAATTTTTGCAAGGACAAACAGGGACAACTGCAGTTGGGTAGTCCAAGGGTGGTCGGGGGGAAAAGGGATAGCAGTGAGGCAAGGTGCAAAGAGAAAACAACTTCAAAGCAATTTCTGTGGGAGGTTAAATTAGGTAAGAGTGTATTTTGCTTAGAAAGAAAAAGAGCAGGTGGTAATTGGGAGCATCTCTATAAATGGCCTTATTCCAACAAGAATGACAGTTACTGCACAGCAAATGTTTATAAAATAAAAAAGATCTGTTTAAACGAGTGGCCAGAGCATAACTAATTACTGCTGTGATACAGGAAGCCAACAGCTGCAGGGACAAAGGCAGGCTAGAGCTCAGCCCTCAAGAAGCATACGGGGCCCATTGCTCCCTTAAAGTTTGGGTCTCCGATTTCCTCTGGGCCACTATAATTTGCCATACATCTTTGGTCAGGCATCGACAACAAAAACAACATGAGGCAGTTGGGCTACCCTTGTTTCTTGAGCACCTAGTGCCAAAACACAAGCTTGGGACAAAGTGACTTATTGACAAGTTAAAAGGTGTACACCCGTTCATCCAGCCCATGGCAGCAGCCACACGAACAGTATACAAAAGCAGTGCAAGTTCTGAAGGTGTTTACCTTGCCTTAGTCATAATTTTAAGTTTTTACAGTCAGAGCTTAGAAGCGATCTTGTGATATTTTAAGCCCATGACCTTTGTTTAGAGTGTATGTTGCTTTGAGCAGTATCTATTTTAACGCAGGCTAAAACTTAGACTATCCGAGGGACACACCGGTTTTGCATCGGGGGGCACACATCACTTTACTTTGCAGCACTTGGTTTTTTAGAAAGGGTGATGTCAAAACCTACCTGCTGAAACTCCCAACCCCCCACCACCACATACTCATGATTCAGATGTGCAAGAGGGGTTTGTCCCAAGGTGAGGGGGCACGTTTGGGGCTGGTTTCATTCTGCCAGCCTTAAGACAAAGATGCAGAATTTGAGGTGAGCCAAGTCGTCTTCCCCCACAAGAGGTACAATATCTAGAGTGGGGTTTTTTTTGCTGTTGTTAAGACTACTTAATCCACACATTGAGCTGGGTCTGCCTAGCAACAAGTTAGAGTTTTAAACTTGTATCATCCTACTTGTGTTCCCATGGCTACTGTCATGAACGGTGTGGTGGCAGCTGCACAAATCAGCACAAGGGTCCCAGGAGGGACATCTTTAAGATTCCCAGACAGAAAACAATACTGAGAAAGCACAAATGCTACACCTGGTACACCTGCCTGCCTTTACAGCCCTTACTCATCCCAAAAGCACCCACACCAGCTCACTCCTAAGGATGGAGGGATGTCAGCCATAGGAATAGATGTGCACACCGGTATGTACTGATCATTTTACAGTCTTTGGAACAAAAAAGCTTGGGTTACAGATGCGGCACTCCTAGCTTCTCACACAGCTGGTAGCAACCTAAATCCAGAATCACACATAGCTCCAGCCAAAAGCTCCTGCTACATGGGGCAGTGAGCTCTCAACAAAGGGTAGGGAGCAGTTGAAAAATCCCCCCCTGTTCCCATTCACACCTGGCCAAAATTCAAACCAATGTTCTTGACGACATCAGAGGCATGAGTTTAGACACCCAAAGAAGGTGGGAAGTCAGAGGCAACAGAGAAAACCCCACATTTCAATGCAAGCTGCAAGTAAAAAGTTGCTTCAAAAGCAATGCTCTAATTTGGACCAGATTTTCCTAGTCCTGCCACTTCAGTTCTTCTAGAGGGAAGGCCATGTCCTACTCAAGAGAGGTTTTTCTTAGTCTTTATTCACGCCCAAACCCCCTGTGTAACTAGAATCTCTCTGTGCCCTCCCCAGGGACCAGTTAAGAGGGGAGGGCAGGCATCGTACCCCTGCATGCAAGCCTTGTTTATACGTATTCCTTAGGGACTTCTGAACCCAGAAGCCACAACTAGGATTACACATTTGTTACATTGTGCTTTCACACTTATGCTTATAAAGCCTAGAAGGACACCAATTCAAGGTCATGTACATTAATAATTATTTTCAATACCAAACTTTCAAATCAAAGTCCCTGTATGAACTCAAGCCCAACCTGATAAGACATCCAGTCATTTAGAAGTACATGCACCTGCTATCACGACAGGTTATCAAAGGTACCCATAGACAGCAGAACTAAACAGCTGCAATAGACAGCCACATGGTTAATTAGACAACTGCACTGCAAAAATAAGCTGTTGGCTCTCTCAGGTTTTCTGACATCCATCCAGGTGAAGAGCATGGAGATAAGGGGCATGGCAAGGAAGATAAAATAACTTTAAGGACAAAATGTCACAACCTTAAACTCCTGCCCTTAATGGGGCAGGGGGATATTTTTATACAGACACACCTAGTTACACACACAGAGTACCTATGAGACCCTACTGATGTCCCCTAAACACACCCACACGATAGGAGGACAGGGCTGAAGGGGGAAGAATAGACTAGAATTTCCTCCCAGGAGGGGATTTTTGCAATTTTATCACAGTGATGCAGCCTCCTCCCCCCAGAGAGGCAACATTTACCAATACTTCCTTTATGAAGTTCAAAGAGCAAGCTACTGCATAGAGCTGAATGTTTTAAGATACTTGGAAAGGTAGTTTAAACTCACTTGTTTCATCTCAAAACTTTACATGAGAAGTAAAGTAAATTTATTGAGTTTGACCTACAATACTTAAAGGCAGTCCCATCACCATGTGTTGCATTTCAAAACAAACACTGAGAAGAGCACGAAAGCAGCCTAGTTCTCCAATATGCTGGAGAAACTGTCACTGTCTTGACTAAGGCTGAGCACATCCTCTTGCACTTTCAAAAAGTACAAAGTCATCAAAACTTTCACACAGAACAATAAGTTAAAAGCTTGTAAAGTTTAAAGAAAGAGACACCTCATCCAGTATTCCTTAAAAAGTATTTTTTAAGATCAAGTTTAGTTTACAAACCAACTTCGTATTTTCAAGAACTGAATTTCAAACTGCTATTTCCAGTTTAAACACTTAAGAACACAGGATTGCTCATCTTGTTATCCTGTCAAGTCAAAGCCTCAGAAGACAAGGTCACCCAGTGCAGAAAGAGGTACAGCCTTCCTAGGAAAGGGGCATGCTCTAACTATCCCAAAGTTTTCTTTTTTCTTTGGTCTTCAGGTTCGATCAACTACCAGTCAACATGTCCCAGTCTCACCTTACACTTGGAATGTGTAAGGCAAGCCTTGGCCACAACCAGAAATCGTCCCGTGCGAGGGCAGCAGGGACTAACACTAACCACAAGTTTCTGAGGAGCCAGTTACTTCACATTCACCTGCCTGGCACATACTAAAAAATTACATATTAAAGTTACAACACAGTTAAACACACATAAATGTCCACCAAAGCACTGTCATCTAATACCACTCTGAAGGTATGTGACAGGACCAGAGCCCACTATAAGCCGCATTATACAGTGCGCCTTGATCACAGAGGCAAAGATTTCCGAGCTAATTATAATGACTAATCACAGGGAGCTCTAAGCCTTCACTTGGCCAAGTCACAGACCTAACTAGGACCGAAAACAAGAGTTTTAAGAGCACCTCATTAAGCAGCAGGAACCAACTATGAAGAACAAAGCAGTCACTCTACCTAGTATTAATTCCAGTCCAGCCATTAATACATTTGTCAGTACATGAGACAGCTACTACCTCCACATACAAACACTGCATGTGCCAGGCAGGGAAGGAAGCCACAGGCCTTGGCTACACCGAGACTTGTTTGTTTACTACAGCATTAAGGTTTGAGAAGGATGTTCTCGGTACTATTTGAATAATGAGAAAGCTCCAAAGCCATGCCTTGAAATATGTTCGAGTGGGAGTTGTGCTCACCACCAGAAGCCTCTGCACCCCTTCAGAGGACGAGTGAACAGGCTGGGTAAAAGCTGACTACAGAACAATGTAGGCTTAAAAATGGTCTCCCCCTCAGGTGAGCAGCCCAGAGGTAAAAAAGATACAGCACCAATCAACAGCTGAACTCCTGCTGAGGTGCCAGAGATACGGATAATAAAGTTTCCAACTTGAGCACTACTCTTCTTTTTCTCCAGGGTGGATTTGAAAAATAGAGGATAAGCTGAAGCGTCAGCATCTACATGTCAGCTTTGTTCTCCTAATGCAGTAGCAGGAGCGCACCCTCTCCTGCCACGGTGACTGGACCAGCAGCAAGCACCACTGACAGAACAAGATGAGACAGACTCACCCACACACCAGCAGAGTTGCTGGCACAGTAAGGAGGCAGCAGGAGTCACTTTCCCCCTTCCCCAAGGCCGCTGGGGACCAGCCTGACCTTAGGAACCCCTTCAGACCGCACCTAAATGCCTATGGAGTTAAGACAGAAAACCAAGGGTTTGGCAACAGCTTCTGGTGGAGCGCCCATTGAGGATCTCCTCATCTGCTCTGCACTGCAGCACATACAGAGAGGCTGTGACCTCTGAGGAGGAGGGCAAAACAAATATAGCCCATGAGGAAGTGTAGGGTTGAGCAGACAACCAGGGGGAAAAACTCCTCCTCTCCCACCAGTTTAAGAGAAAACGTGCAGTACCCAAATTTTCCACCATCTAATTCTGAAAACACACTCTTGTTGGGCATGATGTACATCTCAAACAACAGTGAAAGGCTCAAGGTGCACGTGGTTTACTAAGACACCAGGCAGCCTCTGTCAGCCCAAACACACTGGGCATTAGTTCATTACGGTTTGGTATTTCTGATCAGATCAAACATCCTCATAACTCTTCCTTCTTTTCCAAAGGGGCTGTTGAACTAAGGGAGTTCCTGCCTGTTGTGTTTAAGGCATAGTCATTTGAGGAGATGAGATAGCTTTCCAGGATACCAGTATTTCCAGTTTCAGGAGTTTGGTTTTGCCTCTTCCACTTGCTGAGATGGAGATTGCAAAGTCTCACCTGAAAAGTGCCTTTTTTTTTTCCTCATCCCCTTTCTGATGAGTCCATTCATCCAAACATCATTTTCTCTTACAGCCATTAGTACTCAGACTACTCACAAACTACTAGGACTGTGAGGAGCAGGACTAGCTGCAAACAAAGAAACAGAATGAGCTGGCTGGGAGTTGGACTTGTGAAGTGCAAGTCATAAGGGGGCTTTTAACAACCTCTTGTTAAAGGGCTACAGTCCCAGTTGCATAGGCCAATAGGTGCTTCTGCCCAGAACCCCGTGAAGCAGCCGATGATACAACCTAATAAAACATGGCCTTTGCAACCAGCAGAGCAATACAGCAATTCTAGGGGAATCAGCCACCTAGGGGCTGTCCCAATATTATACATTCAACCTTTGATCCTAAATAGGCAGAGGGTGGGCACATTTTAACAGCCAGAATTGGACGGATGAATGCAGCAGCTTCCTCCCTTAGGACACAACAGCCATGTTACCGACTTCCCCACAGTGATCAGGCACTCCAGATCAGAAAAGCATACTGTGTTGCTGGGGTTCTTTTAATCCTTCTTTGACACAACTACAATGACAGAGTTTCTCACTACACTGAAAATGGTTGCTGGTTTCTTTCCCCCCCGGCCACCTCCCCGCACTTCATTTTTTGGTCTGGAATATCCACTGTTTGTGCAGGAGCACACAGAGCACAGCCAACAGTAAGCACCAGAGAACGAGCTCCTCAAGGATTAGTGACATTAGTGAGCACCCCCCAGCAGGCTTTTCTGAACCAAGAGGTGAAAGCACCTTCCACCATTTTTACTTTAACTCTTATAGTACAACAACAAAAGAGTGGGAAGAGAGCAGCATTGCAAACAAGGGATTGAAGTCTCTCAACTGACATTTATCCCAGATTTGCATTTCTACAACAAGACGCTACTGAGTCAAACCTGCTTTTCCTCATCTGTTTCCACTGGAAAGAGCCCCAAAAGCTGTTTTTCAAAGATGACCAACACAACCAATGTCCAAAGATACAAGATATGGCATGTATTTTTAATGCCATTGCAACAAATAAGGAAATCTGAAGTTGTAACACTATAAAGGAGAAAAAAAAAACTTCATCTGCTTTCAACACAAGTCAAAATTTGGGAGTAACCGTTTTCTTAATGGAGTTATCTAACACTCCTCAAAATTATGGCAGCTTTAATTCAGTTAAATTCACTGGCTGTGTTAAAGTGCTCACTAACGCTTTCTTCCTCCTATTTTCAGTGTTCCAACAGCATAAATTAATAAGCAACAAATAAAATGGTCAAGTACAATATCAGAGCTTCCCCCATTTTTTTTTTTTAGCTTTGGGATATGCAATGTTTCCTTTCACTGAGTTTTTCCATTAACAAGACATGTGGGTTTCATTTGTATGGATTAAAAGAATCATAATAGTTTTCCTTCTTCAAAACCTTCCGTGTCTCAGTTTGAGAACTCCCAAGAAATGCTGACTTACCAATATCAGCCTTTGTTTAACGAACAGAATTTTTGGCTGGCAAACATTTGACTCTGAGCTCTTATAAGAGAAGAAATAGCAGACAAAACAGCAATTTTTCATCTCACATATGCGAACTCAAGGCCAAACAGTGAAACAGAGCAGAAGTGCAAGTTTTACTGAGTCTAGTGAGCTCTGACATGGGGTTTTCAGCCCAAAAAGTTTTGCCTATTCTTCTCTCAAGTTGAATTGGCTTCTTTAATATACACATTGCCTCTGCAAAAGCCCTGCCTTTACAGTACAGCTATTCTTATATAAATAATAACTGAGGTAACAATAATAATAATAAAGGTGTAAGTTTTTGAGAGAATAAAAGAAGTAGGATCAATGAAGTGAGAACATACTTTCCCAAAGTAAGGAAAAACTTGGATAGGTAAAAAAGATAGCAACATTAACTTTGGCAAAGAACCTATAGGCTCTGCCAGCACATGCAATAGGCCTTGCCACTGTAAAGAGATTTACTAAAGGAGCTGAGAGTAAGAACCACCTCTTACAGAGAATTCCAGCCACAAGCATTTTTACAGACAAAGAATCACATCAGGCCCCTCCTTGGCCACTGCCACAGCAAGTTTTAGCCATAAGGAATATTAAAAAGTAACATCAAGGTATTTTAATCCAGAATGTGAACTTCTCATTTTCTGGTTTCAAGGATGAAGCAAAAACAAAGAAGCACAATCCTTAACCATTTTCTTCTTACTCTGCTCAAACAAGGGAGAGACAAGCACTTTCTATCCTTCTCCATGCTAACAAAGAGGTAGTGAAGTCCCTTTCCTGTTTAAAACTAGGCACTCATTGAGTACACTCTCTACTTTCAGGCCTTACCATGTAGTAAATTTTTGCTCTTCTCTGGCTATTTCATTCATGAAACCCAAATTGACATCCCACCTTGCTCTACCTCTCTTTTCTCTTGTAGCTTCACAGAAGTGGATTTCAGAAAAGCTCTCCTGATTTCACTGCTCTCTGCAGCAGCTCACATGTGGCTGAGAAGTGAAACAAAATTAAAGGCTTTCTCTGCCCCTCTGCATGGGGACAGAGGAACACCCACGTAAGAATGCTGATGTAAGAATCAGTAGTTACAGATATACCTCAAGACAAACATGAAGTATAGCTGAGTATTAAGTTCAAAAAAAAAGAGAAAAAAGAAAGAAATACACACAAGGCCTGGCCTGTCTTATTTTCCCCTCAGATACAGCCAGAGAGGCACGAGCACTCCCCATTTTCCTAGCCAGCTAACCTGAAGGTGAAACCCTCCACAACTCAACAACAAACAACCTTCAAGCTTTAGGAACCTTTGGTCAATCAGCCTCTAAAATTTCTAGTGAGAAACAGACACAGCATCTGTGCACTCTGATAACACTATTCCATAGATTTAACTTTTCTGAATTACCAGCAAGACAATTTAATAGTTTCAGTCAAACAGTCTTAGCACAGCACATTAGGCTTATTTAGGGTTTTCTTTCCTAAAGAGAGAAACCAAAGAGACATAACAGATGAACACAATGTGGCTTTTAGCCTTTAGGACTAAGAAGAGACGACAAAATTCAGGGAACAACCTGGCATTGCAAAATTATTCCTGGGTAGTTCCACAAGCCAGGAAATGAACTCTTCAACACCCAGGCAGACAAAAGTTCACACCAAACTTCCTAACTAATAAGTATACATTTAAGAAACAGAAAAACAAACCGAGACCAGTACAGGAGGATCTGATGTCCATTCAGGTCATCAGAGGACTGGTCACTAACTGCAGGTGAGCCTACTATGAGTTTGCTATGTTACACTGTGTATTCAAACACCAGTACCTGCTGATCCTGTGTTAGGGTACATATTACTCAGAAAAAAATGTATTTTTTCACATCACACACTTTCCCCCTCCCTCCCACTCCACACAGCA
Source organism: Cephalopterus ornatus (assembly GCA_013396775.1). NCBI lineage: Eukaryota > Metazoa > Chordata > Aves > Passeriformes > Cotingidae > Cephalopterus > Cephalopterus ornatus. Next base: position 71,243 of record VZRE01004600.1, read on the forward strand.
CAGAAAGCAATAACCTTTGTATAGGTCACTGTATGTAAGTTTAAACCAGAATAATGCATAGCTGAGCACGTAACAGTGAGGAAGGGGCTCACAGTGTTCTTCCCCCTCCGTCTATTATGCTACAGAAATGAATTGTACAAAAGAGCAAAATTCTCCGGAGTGACCGAAAAGCCCAAGTATTGTTGTGATACGTGGCTGAATAGCCAGTGCGATGCACGTTGTGTGTGTTACAGAAACGTTGCGTTTGACCTACAGATTGAAAACCAGTGTCAACTGCTGCCTAACTAACAGCTCCCCCTCCCTTCCCCCCCTTCTCCTCCTCCTCCTCCTCCTCTCCCCGCCCGCCCCCTTTTTCCTCCTGGTCAACTAAGAAATGGAGTTCCCATGTGCCAAGACCTTGTATCTTATTTTGTCATGAAAACGAAGGGAGGAAGGGGTGGGGAAAAATTATTCTGCAAATAAATACAAGTAATACTTAACAAAAAAAAAATCCTCTTCACCCTCCCCCCACCATGCGACCCGAACAGTTAAGAACAAACATACTTAATAATAAAAAAGGTATCCAACATTAGTGCGCAGTCTGAGGATGACCCACGAGAAACCTTTTTCCTGAACCCACACAACAGTAACTCTAAGGATTATTCGATAAAGAGACACCGTGGCTTTCCACACTATTCTTTTTGTTTTAAAGCAAGAGGTGCAGAGGATTCAATTAAGTTTGGGCTGGGCAAAGGGACAACTCCAAAGGCTAAGATCTCCAGGCAGGAGGAGGGTTTTCGCTGGCCTCAACCTCCACTTACAAAGGAACAATACCAAAAAAAAAAAAAAAAAAAAAGCTTAGATTTCAAACTAAAGAGGTCAACAGCTTGTCTTTCTATACACGGAGATACATCAGTACTAACGTGCTTCCAGCACCTGCCTTTCAGCACACCCCCAATTCCTTTGTTTGCTCAAAATTTGCTTCCATACCACTTTAAATTAGCTTACAAAGAACCGCAGCGGAATAGCTGGAACGTGAAACAATAATTTTTTTGGAGAAGTGAGGCGAGCAGCTTCTCAGGAAGCGAGAAAATTAAAATACAGACCCAAGTCACTTCTATATACCTTCGAAAAAAATATTTGTAACTTGATGTCTTCT
>VZRE01004608.1:0-61406 GCA_013396775.1 Cephalopterus ornatus
GACTGTGCCCTCTTGCCCTACTGCTGGTTCCTTGGGAGAAGAGACCAAACGCCACCAGGCTACAACCTCCTTCCAGGGAGTTGTAGAGAGTGATGGGGTCTCCCCTGAGCCTCCTCTTCTCCAGGCTAAACAACCCCAGCTCCCTCAGCCTCTCCTCATAGGGCCTGTCCTCCAGTCCCTTCACCAGCCTTGTTGCCCTTCTTTGGACACTCTCCAGCACCTCAGTGTCCTTCCTCAACTGAGGGGCCCAGAACTGAACAGAGTACTCAAGGTGCAGCCTAACTAGTGCTGAGTACAGGGGCAGAATCACTGCCCTGGTCCTGGTGGCCACACTGTTGCTGATATCTTGCATTTTACACACTGATACTAAATACTAGATACTAGGTCCTTATTTTCATAGCATATTTCACTTTTTTTTCACTGAGCTTTCATTGCAACACTTGGGAATTAAGGAAAAACATACATTTTTTGCAGCAAGTAAATGTAATACAGAATCATGTTACCATGTGCCTCTAGCAACACTGATGTCATACTATATGCTGAAAGAAGACCAAGTGTCCAGCTACAAGAGCACTAGAAGCAGACCAGTTAATGAAAGAAATCCCTCACATAAGTTAAGACAACACAGAGTATGAATAGTGACTAGTTAAAAAGAAAGAGACTGTTGGTGAAAGCTATTAAGATAATTCAGGAACGTACTAAACAGTGGAGAAACTGGCTCAGAAACAATCAGACTGGCCAAGAAATGAATTAAAAATCAGCATCAATCTACCTCACTTATGCAAAATGACAGTCATCAACATATTTACTGTATGTGGGTCAGATTATGAAGTTATTACGATCCCTCATCCATGTACTGTTATTCTTACTGAGAAATTAGTCTTTTATCCATGAATTTTAACCACCTCTCAATCTCTCAGTCAAAATCCTTGCTAATTTTTTGGCTAGAAAGCTGCACTCTAAATTTATGTGAGTTACAGGACACATTTAAATACAAATTCATCAAGAAAGGGGAAGATGAAACCTTCTCCTTCCTCACTTGTGTCTATGGCAGCAAAAAGAGTAAAAAAAGGGATCTTTGTTAAAATTTATTTCTATTCAAATGATTGTCTTTTTTACTTTTATATGCATTTTTGCTTCTATACTACATGTTTTTCATATGCTTTCTGTGTTTTACTATACCCAAACACCTGAGAAAAAATAATCTAGGAAGGTGAAGCTGTAGCCTTGCATTGTAACACACAACATAGCCTCAACAAGTTTCCTGCGTGTGTGCAAAAAGGACATATTTTTCTCTGGAAATTTTTCCCCAAGGATGATTAGAAACTAGTCATTTGAGTGGCACACTGTTACTGTGTACTGCTTGAGTAATAGATTAATGTGAATTAAATTAAATTGGATTTTTAAAAATGTAGATATGCTTACACCTCCACCACTTACTCTGCAAGTGCCAGGGGCCTGTGAAGCTGGGAGGACACTGCTGCCGAGGGAGTTATTGGGGTACCTGAGCAGACGGTGGTGGGTGGTGAGGCAGGACCCTGCCAGCTGCAGCACACTCTGCTTGCTCCCACGGCTGCCAGCCCGGTGCAGGAGCAGGAGCAGGGCTCCCTGAAACCACTGCCTGTGCCTTCTGAACACTTCTCTCGTAGCCTGGCCCCAACACCAGTGAACGAAATACCACTTTGGCCTATGCTTCTAAGAAGCCTTAAGCTGGTATGTTTGATGTAATTCCTGTTGAAATCAGTGCAAATGGCAGCGTTATTATCACTGGCAGCTGGTCTGGGCTCTTACAAAATTACCTGCATGTAATCACTAGCTGGGCTGTAGAATGGGTCTACATGTCTCATTTCTTACAACTGACAGCATTTCTTCCCCCAAAGACTTTCCATCTAGCTGCCCCTTTGTTTGCAAGAGGAACAAGCTACAGACATGCCAAAACAGCTTTGCCTAGAGCTTCTGAAACAGAAAAATTCTTCATTCCATTTTGGATTGTCAGAACTGGCAGACTGTTTCATTTGTACAGAAGTTTTAGTTGTTCAAACACTAGAAGAGAATTTATGAGTTTTTTTTCCCTTTTTGCCAACAGTACTGCCGTAACTGGTATGACAGGAAGCAATCACTGTGTTAAAGTAGCTCCACACCTATGTCTATTGAAGCTAAAGGATGTAAGAAAATGATTTTTAGTTTTGATACCAGAGGAAGAAAAAAAATAGACTTTTGGGGGTATGTGCTTAGAAATCTATACCAGACACTAAAAAAGAAAATCATAGAGAGGATAATTAGATGTGTTCTATGGAAAGACTGGCAGCATTTCTCTGTTAAACTGATGCTGTGATTCATTAAATGAAAAATCATGAGATGAGCAAAATTTCTGTGCTTGCCCTGGGAATGTGTCTTACTTAAATTGGTTGTGACTTCATAAAAATACAACATTAAGTTGTTTTAATTTCATCAGAAAAAATGTGGTTCAGGAAGGAAACTTTTGATTGCAAGTCAATGTTATCCTTCATTGGAATAAGTTATACTCTTCAATATCCACATGCGTAATCCCTAGGGAGTTATATGACTCCATGTATTCTTTCCCATCTGCTAGTTAAATATGAGATTCAAGAGGCTTTCAGTGTCATTATACAGATTAGTGACTCTCCCAAGAGGACTCTAGGTTCATGATACAGTGAATAACTTACAATGAGATTCTGAAGACCAACTTTCAGAGATCATTTTGTGTTTGTATGAGTTTTGCACCTGCAATTATTTGTGCTTGTAATTTAGCTTAGTTAGATGTTTTTAACTTACAGATGCAATCAGTGATGTAGATACTTAAACTGAACTGAACTGCAGGCAACCATAACTGCAGGTGCAAAATTTTGTCTGCAATTATTTGAATCCATAAACACATCCATCTTCCAAAGTCTAAAGTAAAGCTAGGCCAGTAGTGGTTTTATACAGTGTTTTTAACAAACTAAAAAATGTGCATATTTTTCCCAGTTCTGAAAAAAAATCTCAAAACAGCTCTTATTAGCATTAAAGAGAATAGGGCTTCATTAAATATATATAAACATGCACATAATAATTAATTTTATTTTATTTGTTAGCATCTTGACCCTTGGGGTATTTTTCTTACTTCCTTTACAGTACCTGTATCAGGAAAATAATATAAGATTCCTGATTTTGTAACAGCAATACTGTTGATAGTTGCACCAGTGGACAGCAAAAGTCCTATACGCGCTGAGTTTAAAGCGTGCAGAATTGTAGCACTGCTTAGGTAGTGAACAGCACCATGAACTTGTACACATACTGGCGCTTGAATTTCCACCCGTAGTATCTAAACGTATCACAGGAGTGAAAGGTATTACTACACAGATGCGTGAGGAACCTCGAATCAATGACAACTACCTACCTAAAGACAGATACAATACCTGTGTGTTGCCAAAATGGTATCCTGTTACAAGAAAGTCATTAGAAAGATTTTAAGTACTTGGGAGCAAGAAAATTATTGCTTGAAAAGAACAGATTTCTTACACTTCTTGTAAGAAACTATAACAGCTAGTGTCCCTAGGTACAGGGGCTTTCCCTAAGTACAGAGACAGTGTCACAGATCTTTTCATCCACTAGAGTGCCATCATGCAGTGCCAGTGTGATACAGTGAGGGCACAGGTGCAAAACCAAACTCCAGTGCCTTGTTCCAGACAGCTCATTCCAGGATAGGTTACACTCTGTCATATGAAGATGTGCATTACAGATGCAGGAGCAATGCCTTCCTATTCTTCATGCACTTAAAATGCATGACTTAAAAATACCATATGGGTTAATGCATTTTCCTTAATGTTACTCCAATCCAAAAACAACTAGAGTAGACAGTTAATACTGACATTTTTTTAAAAAATCACCATACATTTTAAACATGAAAGCTCCCATTTGAGTTAATATGCAGCAATGCTTCCAAACAGATTCCACCTTCAGTACTATGATAGTCCCACAGTATAATGACATTTATCTTGTCCTTCTCACACAATTTACAACATAAAGCACTATGATGTCATGTGATAACCTTCACATTAATAACTCACTCTGAGATTCTCAAAGAGAAAAAGGACAAGCAAGATAGGGTTAAATGAGTGAGAAACAGAGAAACTTTACCACAGGATTCCAACTAAAATTTGACTGTTAGACTACTAGAAACATATTTTACAAAGCTTTACACCAGTGGCGTACTTTAATATAGTTACTGATGAAAAACCTGCTGCAAGATTGTGATGCAGATTTATGTAAATACCTTTTGAGAACAGATCAACATGCAAGACAGATGTGTGAAGAACAGTGTAAAAGTTGCTTTCCTAATTATTATTAACTCCAAATTATCCTAATTATTATTATTGCTACTTATTACTCAGTGATCTACTCTTGTTTTACATAGCTATGCCTCACCTGCCAACAGCCTCCTCATCTGCATAGACATCTGTAAAAAAACCTGACAGATTTTTTCTCAAAAAGTAATGGAGTCTGTGTAATGGTGATGTGGCAGTTTCTACTGGATTATTTATTTTTTAAAAAAGCTTGCAATGCGTTCTTTGAGCAGCAGACCTGCCTGAGCAGGTTTGACCTGAACATCTCTTTTGAAATGTTTTCTTTTTCTCAATATACTCTTCTGATCCAACACTCCTTACAACTTGAATTCTTCTGCAGAAAAGAAATTTTGCCACTTCAGCATTGAATAAACAAAACAAATAGACCCTCCCTCCTAAGTTACTTTTAAAAGCATACAAAGTATTTTATTTTAAAAAATGAACATGTAGCAATCCAAGTAAATGCAACACACTTTGTTTTACAACCTATAGCATGATTTTTTTTGTGTCAAACCTTTCTGCATTTTATGACTTAAAATAATAGTACCTTTATAACCATCACTATATCAAAAATAAATTAATTTTGGATCAAATTGTATTTCCTTCTAGATCTCTAATTTTCTCTGCATTTCCAAAAGAGAATCATTTCTCCTGTGTAGCTCACAAACAAGCCACTTGCTCGGTTACCAGATCTGAGCTGGATGTAGAACTCTGCCAGATTAGCTGGAGATTACCATTGCACCTCTGCGACACTATTGTTTGCCATGATCTCACATCTAAATGTAACTGCAATTTGCAACCACGTTACCTCCCTGTTCACCATCACCAGAGAGCATTACAAAGTCAATATAAACAGCACTAGGCATGACTAAATGATCGCCTGGTATTCTACAGAATTGATTTAGAGACATGTAAAAACCTTACCTATGGACAGTACAGCCAGCAAGGAGATAAGAACACATTTATGTTGTTTCAACTGGGGTAAAGACAGCCTCCTTGCAAATCTGTCCCCAGAAAAGAGCTGTGGAAGACAAGAAAACTGCTACAAGCAGTTTTGCAAGGCAAGAGTGGGCAGAGAGCTCCAAGTGCAATCATTTCTATGGTAATTATAGCAGGTTTTGAAGGAAGGAACACATGGTAAAGTCACTTGGAGCACTAGGCATCCTCAGACAATGCTCTGACAAAAAAGGCATCTGACTCTATCAGATTGATAGACAAAGCAGTAGGTTCTTCTCTGGGTTCTGTTTTGCTGTAAGGTAAAAATGCTGGAAACTCCTCGAATTGTCAGTGAGCTTTTACTAAAATGTGTGCCTGGAATTCAAGAATGAAATGCACAATTTATTATTTTGTACTGAAACTATGTAAAACTGGCAATATAGTGAAGAAAACCCACAAAGCTCAGCAGTGTAGACAACAGCCTTGTGTTCTCCTTTTGCGTTACGAAAATTCAGACCAGGATGACTCTGAGGCCAGCTGAAAATTATCTAAAATGCTGCATAAATAAAAAATTAGAGAACTCATAAATTATTAAGCAGTAGTATTTCTGAAAAGAGTAGTTTATCCTAAACTTTCATTCAGTCATGATGCACTGATTGGTTTATGATGTGTTTTTCCTCCAGGGAAGAACATACTTTTTAGCAAACAAATTTTTACACTTTCTTGTGTAAAAGTGAGTAAGAGCTCTTTATTTTCATGTAGTTTATACCACATCTTTTGAGAAGAAGTTTCAAGAGAGTTTGGATGACATAACTACCCATTTGCTTTCAAAAACTACATATTCCTCAATTTTTTCCTTAAGCATTAAAGCCTTTTTTTTACCTGTGGTTCTTTCTTTCTATTTTTCTACTGTTTTTATCTATGAAATCTATAACCCCAGTTCCAAGTAAAAAAACTTGGTACCATTAGTTTTCCAGAGGCAGAACTGAGCAGAGTACTCTACTTTCAGGCTTTAAGCAAAAACAGGGAATCTAACTTACGAATACTGATATATGTCTATTGTCTGATGAAGATCTATGCCACTGACAAACACAAACAGCCTTTCATGAATTGTACATTTTGATTCAGGGTTTGTAACAGAAATGATTTTTTGATTTAGAAACACTTAAAAATGGATAAAGTATGTTCTGATAATGAATATCTAAAACTTACACATGGAGATATAAAAAATTATAAATAATCAATAGAGTGAAAAGAGAAATGTAATGTTTTCCATAATGACGGGGGTCTGCCCTACATGGACTCCTCCATAAACCACAAAGCATAAAGCAGTGCCTCATAATGTAGTGAATACCTGCTCTTTGTAGGAAAAGTACATTTACCATGTATATCCAGACAGAGTGAGGCAGTGCATGGAGCCCTGGTACCGCAGCTCAAGTCTGCTACCATTTGAGCCAAAGTAGAACTACATTAGCTGGCACTAAAAGCAGTTCATTTATCCTGTCTGCAGCAAGCCACTGTAAGACAGCTCAGCACACACACAGCCAGAATGACTTTTCAGGGAAAATGAATAGAGAAAGGAGGTAAGGAGAAAAATACAACCCTGTATTAAGTTTAATATATATACCTGTGTAATTAATAATTTTTCAAAATTATTTAAGCCTCTGGGAATGCAGCTTTCCTATGAGACATTATTGTCAAATGGCACTATATCACAAGTCAAGCACATAGAATCATCTTAGAGATGACAAATAATGAAGTACTACTTGAGATTTTCAGCTTATTCACTCCATACTTGTTTGTGATGATGTGGTAAAAAAAAATGCTTTGGATCTCATTTTTAACCATTTTACTGGACATCTGGTGTTTGCTGCTTAAAGTTTCACTATTACCAGGGTCACTGTAATTCTATAGCACATCTGGGCCAAATTCCCTGGCAGTTTTTAGTGATTTCTGTGGCAGTGGAAACATCTGTAGCTCAGCACAGTCCTACACATACAGAATTCTGAGGAGCTGCAGAATGTTCTTGGATCTTTTGCATTTCAGTGTCCAGGAAATTACCCACTGGTAATGGATGATCTTTCAGTATTTTGTTTTTTAATCTTCTGTGGGATATGTCCAGATCAAGTAAAACCACACAGATTCTAATCACTGACATTTTATTTTCATCAGTTATTAAAGAAAACATGGGTGCCTGAGTCTTCATATTTTCAGAAGTACACACAGACTTTGAAAACATTTTCTTGGAAGTGGGTGGACTGATGCAAAACAAAACTGGCCTAGTCACTGAAAACGTTGAGAACTGCAAAGCCTAGGCCTCGAGAGTTGAAGAGAAGAGAAATTTAGCAACAGTCTTGCAACAAAGGACCAGTCACCGCATAATTCTTATCTTCTAAGGTAAAAACAGAGATTAAAAAAGTGGAGCACTATCATACATCTGCCATTTGTGCACAATCAACTTATGTGTTAAAAATCTTTTAACATTTAGTTATAGTACAATCTAAGTGTTGGTTATTTTTTTTAAAATGATACATTAAAACTCTTACTTGTTACAATGAAAAGTCTGTGAGAACGAGTTTTCTGGAAGAAACAGTTTCTTACTTCCCAGATCCTGAAGTATTTGTGCCAACTGGTTAGGACAAAATCAATACATTACAGTTGCCTGGACTTGATCCAAAACTTTGTTTGCAAAACAACAAAAAACCCCAACCAACCAACCAACCAAAAAAAAAAATCCTAATACCAGGTTTCTCTCCAGTAGTGTAACACATCACTGATTAAACCCCCAGAGGAGTAAGCGAAATTTGTTCTGTTATTTGTTGAGTGACTGAGCAGTTCTTGTTGTATGTGCTTGGACTAGCAAACAGAAACACTAGACAAAGCAAAATGTCGTCTACATCTCAGACTAATTCCTAATATGAATTAAATGCTAAATTCATAAGAATTATAGTAAAGATACCAAAGTAGGGTTATGCTACCGTTAAAATGAGTTAGCCTACAGCATTTTTTCAGCCTCAGAAAAGGCTTTTAAAGTAATTTTTCAAAAGAAAATGCAGTATGGCAAGAGGATTAATTGGAGCTATAGCAAGGATGAACAATAACCAGCAATAAGAAGTAAGAGCAGTGAAGAACTAACAACCCATGTATATGGATAGCAGCTTGGAGGAGAGCATAAGTACGCCTACTATAGGATCAAGGATCTATGACAGGAAATAGGCCAGAGAGATTTAAAACTCATTTAATAGGTGTATAAATAGCTGCATTTAGTAACTGCTTGTCACAGGTCAAGCATTCTTTCAGTGATGTACCAGGCTTAAGAAATGCCTACACTTTCCTAAAAAAGCTTGCCCAAGATGCTCATATCATCTTCATACCACAGTCTTCCACACTCGTTTGTGCTAATACAATTATCAGTAAAACCACACTTTACTCCAGATTACTGAAGCATGGAGAAAGGAATTCAAAAAAAAGGAAATGTTTGGAACAATAAAAGTTAAGAAAGAGAGAAAGGAAGAGAGAAAGAAAGAAATGTATGTGGTGATGACATGACAAGAGTAGAGGAAGCTAAAATGTTATACCTGTGATGGATGTGTAAGATGGACATAAGAGCATTTATGGTTTGAAATTTTGTTCAGAGTGACTGATGGGATGCTCAATAGGGATAAAACCCTCCTTCGCTTTGCTGTGTTTGTTCTCATACAGATTAAACACAACATTGGTCTCGAAAGCAGGGAATATGAGCAGCAGGCTAGGTGGAATGCAGAGAAGAGCTAGAAAGAGCAAGAGATGATGTCTGGAACAGGAAACTTAGGACATTCCCTACAGACTGAGGCAGAAATTCCTTCCTTAACCCCAAACTGTAAATAGGTAAGAATTTGAGCCTCCAACAATAAACCAATCCCCCTCTCTCCAAATAGATTTCCTTTTTATGTCGAAAGAATAATCCATGCTATCACGTCTTCATCTGTATCCAATCATGCTTAAGAGGAAGGAAAAAACCCCACTCTATCATGCTTCTAGTCAATTGTGCATTAAGAAAAAATAATCCTTCTTGATCCCTGACAGTGACTTGCTGAAGCTTTGAAATATGACGTAAGTACAGTCATTACTGTAATGCAAACGTCTAAGTGTTATGGTAGTTTCAGGACAGTGCAAGATTTCCTGTTCTCAAAGCTTAATACAAGACAGTGGATGAGTTATGAGACTAGAGTGCAAACTCAGAAGGGACCCCTTAGGATTCATCACGTTACTTATACAAGTTTTCATCTAGAAACTGCATAAAATAATATTTGGAAAGTCTTAAGTAATGGCCCTCCAGAAGAAGTCCTTCAAATGATTGTTGCAGTGTTTTTCTACATTCAGAGAATGATGCGTTTGAAGGCTGCATTTCCTTAACATCAGATCCCAGGTACTTGTTGTGGGAAGCAAGGCTGAAAACCTGTCAACTCCCTGGTGCCAGAAACCTTTTTACATAGGTGAAAAATATTTCTAAACATAGCAATCAAGTAACTTTTCAATATGGTCTTTCATGAACAGAAAAGCCCCTTTAATTTAATGACACAAGGTCTATCTTCCTCACAATCCAGTTTTGTGGACCTCTCAAATTTCTTCAGTATTTCTACATTCTCTTCGAAGTGTCGATTTAATGCAGTATTTTATCAATAGTGCTACCAAAGTTATATAGAGAGGCAAAATTCTGTACTTCCTAACTATTCCTTAGTTGCACACAGCATTTTTCTTTCTGCATGATTTAGGATTGCATGATCCTTTTTGCTATGGTACAGTCCTATGAGTTTCTGTTATGTAACTACCTTTAATAATTAATTCTTTCAGTGTTACTGCTTCCTCAGACAATGTTCTGTGCATTGTTGATATAGCAAGTATAATCTCAATTTTGATACCCCTTTGAATTATTTTGTATTTGGTCATCTAAAAATACACAGTGACCATGAAAACTGGGTCTCATTCTAAAATACTAATCTGTTCTCAATTACTGCTCCACCAGTTTTTGTGCCTTTTGAAACAATTACCAACTTCATAAAGTTCACAGGGAATAAAACACAATACTGATTTTAAATGCTTATTTTAATCTCTACTTTCTGCATGTAGCTCTTTTTTTTTTTTTATTACTTAACTGAAACTCTTAATTTTTGTTCTTTACTTGATTCAAAAATATTAAGGGCTGGAATGAATTATGCATTTAATTCTAGAGATAACTATGGCTTTGAAGCATTCCCAAACCAAGCTTGAGAAAAAAGAGACTTTAACTGATAATGTTTCAGCATATATATTTAAAGTGCGTGAAAGTATTAATTTCACTTCAGGGAAATTTTGAATTCTGTCATCTCCCTGGCAATAGAAAATTCTCCCTGCTGCCAGAAAAGTTCCCCTTCAAAGATAACTGGGCCCGGTGATTCCACAAATCTGATTTAGTCCATTTCAAGCTCCATTCTGTATGTTGGTTTGTTAAGTGAGACAGACTTTTTCAAGAAATGATTTATATAATCAGTATTGAATATTATAGCACTGAAATCATGGAAGGTGAAGCCCTCTTATCAGATTTATGTTATCTAGGTAATTTTTTTTCAGGTGTTGTTAATGAATAATGCCATCAACGATGGGAAAATGGTTATACTCCTAAGAGCAGTTATCAGTTATTTATTACATATTGCAACAGATTATATCATAACTATTTTCTTTCCATCTAATAGTAACATGTACCACTTTTCCTCCTTCATGTTAGCAAAGAACTTCCTAGTAATGATTACAGAAAATGCCTTGTGAAAATATTAAAGAGTTAACATCATGTGGCTAGCTAGTTTTCAGTTGAGTAATCAAGAAAGTAGTGAAAACGGCTTGTGGAATTAAAGCTGAAGTTGTAAACTACAGTCTTACTGATAACAGCCTTACCATTTCTCTGCCATCTTTCAAATAAACCGCTTCATCTACTTCATGTTGTTTTTCTTCATTTTGCACTCCGATTTATGCTATAATCACAGCCCCAGTGAGACATTTCGGAGTCCATGAAGTATCTCCAAACCCTGGGCACTGCACGCACCAGCCCTCCAGCCAGCTTGCCTTTGCCTCTTGTGTTCTCTGCTCTGTCTTCCCAGGTGGCAGCTGCAGCAACCGCAATTTACCATGTTTACCTCCAACAGCTCTGGCTATTCTTGAATTTCTGTTTCACCCACATTTGGGATAAACTAGCAGTGCTGTCAAAGGGGAAATTATCCCACCTTCCTCATCTTCCTTTCCCAGTTGCTCTGTCCTGTCTTCACACTACCCTGTCCATTCTGCTGGCAAAAGATCTGTGTGCAACATAGTGAGCCAGATAGGGGGAACCCTTCCAGATTACCAACACATTTATTTTTTAACGTCCAGGTTAATATAAACCTGATCATTTTTCCAACACCCAAGACTTCTGACCAGGTGCAGAAATGCATATGCTGGCACAAATAACAGTGTGGTACAACAGCAGGAACACACAGCCCTGGGCATACAGCATACACCACTGCTTCTTCTGGTGAGTGCTGGGTTTAAAATATCCATGAAACTATGGCTTCGGTTAGACAAAAATCAGGATGTAGCCTATTATGTTTTCCTCTTTAACTCTGAGTTTTGATGTATGGTTCACATCTTGCCGTGTATTATACTCATCCAGCTGTGCTACAATAATGGCACCTCTACCCTCTCATCAGGCAGCAATTTTGAATTAAAAAGCCTCTTCTGGGGATGGCTTCTAAACTACAACACATACCACCTCATGAATGTGGTAACTGATATGTCGACATTCCAGAGTGCTAAATAGGTGAGGATGTTGGCTTTCAGAAACAATCTCTTGCCAGATAATACTTCATTATCTGACAGACCATCTGGTTTCCAGTCCGTCAATGCTATATTACTGCAGTCAGCTCTCTATGCTTGATTATTGCCCAACATTTGTATTACTTTGTAAATAACAGAACTCAAAAAAAAAGAAAAAGAATCTTCCAGAGAGTGAGCAAGACAAATCACCACTTGCTCATGTACTTGTCCTTGTCATTTTTGGATAATGGCCAAGCACTGGATTTTTCTCCATGTGACTTGTGAATTCAGAGTACAGCATACCCCATTGTTATCAGGAGAAAGATGACCAACTTTTAATTGCACAATATATACAAACACAGCTGGCCTCGTGACTCATTTCGTAATGCAATATGTTACTCCCTAAAATTCTGTTTCAAGTGTGACCTCAGGACTGTTCCTATTCCAGTTGTTGAAGTCTGAGATTTACAGTGATTTACTCCTAGACTACAAGGAATATTTAAAGGAATATTTCTTTTCTAGGATTTCAGAAGGAATATTTGGCCTGTGAATGAGAAGCTGTATCTCTTGGATATCCTTTTGGTGTCTGTTCAGAGCACCGTGTTTTAAGAATGACTAATAAGAAGAGTGAGAAGTTCATATTTCCATAAGCAATGGTAGCTGATCTCTTTACAGTAAAATATATATTCTTGCCGTGGGAGAAATTATGTGGGAACACAATGACATTACAAAACAAGACCATGAAGAACAATATTTGCTGCATTTTAAAAAGATTACATATTTAATTAGAATAAAAATAGTGCTTTAATGTGGTTGATAATGGAATGAAATTTTTATAAATATTGTATTGGCTTCTAGGTTAAGCTGATCCTCAATCCTCATTTGTTACTAGCTCTCAGAATTTGACTTTTGTGGATAAATTCCCTTTCCACAGGAATCAGCAATCCTTTTTTTTTTTCCAATAGTCTGATGTTAAAATTCCAGTTATTCTTCAGTGTCTGATATAGGTCATCGCTAGAAATACATGGTCTAAGTTAAACACCTGGTTCAAAACTGAGATGTCTAAGGAAATTCTGCAACTAAATAAATAAAACTCAGAACAAAATATTTTTGGAAAAAGATTGTGCTTAGCTTCCAGTGAAAAATGCACAAATAACTAAAGAAATGCTTAATGCTTTTTATATCTTTTTTTTCCCATAAATTGAATGCTTTTACAATGAAAACTCAAGGCACTAATGATCATGCTCTTATCAGACATGTCTGATAATGAAACACAAATATAAGTATAAGAAAGTTATGGTAGAAGAAAGACCAAACTGCTCCAAAATGTAGTTAGAATTAGATCAACTCTATCATAAATGTCTGTTTTAAATTTAATTGTTCTCCCTAATTCAGGTCAAACATGAAAAAACAGGAAACAGAAATTAACTAGAATAACCTTTTTTTATTCCAGTTTACTATTCAGTGCCTACAAGACTTCAAAACAGATGCCTCTGAGCCTAACTTCAGTGACGGTTGAATGACTGATTGTTTCTTGATTTCAGAACAATAAAATATTAGGTTAATGTTTTTATAGAGAAATACTACGCATCTCAGCAAAGGTGTAATAACAGACACATCCCTGGTGAAATCAGGTCAAGTTATGGTGTAGTAGAATGTGCCTGTTACGCTGCACAAGAAGCAGCGTGGCCACAAGGTATGCTAATGGAGAACTAAAGCTCCATAAGTATCCTTCTGAGACCACGCCAGGCTGCATTCATGCACTAGCAAAATAAGCAGAGATGCTGCTGCCCTGCCTCAGCAACATCTATAAAAACTTAACAAGAAGCACCACTCTTCACTTCTGCAGTCAGTGCTGACAAGGACAAGAGGGCATGGTCTTAAGCTGTGCCAGGGGAGGCCTGTGGCAAGACATCCTACCAACTTTCTGATCACAGCGCTTGATCTATACCGTTTTGGTTAGACACACTTAGTTATGAGTTTGAGCTATTACAGTGACCAATATCCCAGGGAGCTCATCTCTACTCTCTCTCCTCTATGGCTACCAAAAAAGGCTACAAAAGGATTGTGAGACCATGCTTCCTCCCAGGGAGGTTGCTGATAGAGAAGTGAGGACTGAATGTCTGGTTCAGGATGCTGTAACTGAAGCTGGTGTGACCCCAGGCACCTGTTATGTTGCTATGCTGGGTGAGAAACAGGTTAATGAAACTCTACAGGCTAAAGCCAACAGACTTCAGACTTCAACAGCTAATTCAGACAAGCAGGGGACAACTGGGTTTCATGAGAAGAGATGGTGCTGCAAAGAATATGCTTCCCAGCATGGGGTACTGCAAGACAGATTTGCTCTGCAGAGCAGCCACTTGACTGCAGCTACAGAAGCTTTCATATTCTACCTCTTGTAATTGGTCTAATGGGGAGCACTTCTTTCATTTATGATCCATGGTCCAGCATCACCCCTCAAAAACAGTCAAGAAGATAAACACCAATTATTTTGCAGGGGAAATGGTAGGAAGAACTGATCACTTCTCTTAACCAGAAAGTCAGGTTCAGTTACCCTCCTCCACATCTGCAAGGGTTTCTTCGTGGGGTTTTTCTTTTGGATGTTGTTTTTTGTTTGTTTGTTGTTTTGGGTTTTTGTTGTTGTTGATGTGGTTTGTTTTTGTTTGCTTGTTTTTTGATTTTTTTTTTTTTGACAAATTTATTGTCATAAGGAGTTTAGGGAAAAGAATTAGAAGCTGTGGCTCTATCCAGATTCACTATGATTGAGTCACAGGCCATACTCTCTATGGATACATTTTGAAGTACAAAGTTGCAACAGACACATAAAATTAGTATTTCCATCTTTACTCTCCTTCATCTATAGCTACCAAAAAAAGGCTTTAAAATGGTGGTTAGACCACACTCCAGCAAGTGGGAGCTGATGGTCTGTATTCCTCTGTGTTGGGAAGGAGTAAGAATCTTCAGTTCCTGGTCAAGCCCTTTAAGCTATTTTATAAAGGAAAATATATTTCAGAGGCTATTATTTCTCAAAAAAGATAGTAGACGCAAATGTACTTTATGAGGAGCCCAATCTTATGGGTGTGTTTTAGGCAAGGTCTGGAAATGCCTAGAAGTGTATTAAGCCTACCAGCTGTCTCTACCTGGCAACTGCATGAGCTTTCTTACAATAAGAGTTTTAGACTTACTTGATAATATCTCTGGACGTGACTTTTTTTTGTCCCACCAGTATCAAATCCAAGTTTTCTGTTATGGTCCAAAGAGAGCAGTTTATTTGTGTTCACTCTGTTTTTCTCTACTAAAAACATAATCACAATTTGGAAAAATAGTAGCTTATAGCTTGTTCATGGAATCACACATTGGTTTTCACAGCACTAGAACTATTGGTACAGATTTTCTGGTTTAAGTGAAATGTATCTGTGCAGGACTAGTTTTATAAGCAGCTTTATTCATAAGCAATTCTTACTGTAGCTTTAGTAAGTGTTGCAGTTTCCCAATTGTGGGGCCTTGTCCATACTCTAGGTTGCACATGTTGCCCTTTGTCCCAGGGTCTATCCTGGTAGGACTTTCTTGAGATATGTGGATATGCACAGTGGTGCTCTGACCACGTCTTCTTCCCTGCAAGACTTTGACCAGCTTTATTGTTTAAGTGTCTTTTGGGTAGGATGATTATCATTGTAGGTTGCTAAACAAACTTTGTGGTTGGCTCTAAGGACAAAGCAGATTTTGTCCCACACGTTTAAGGGTTATTTCAAAGTTCTGCTAAATACAAATAGGTACTCAGTTTAGTTTGTTTTCTGATGAAGTACTGTCAGCCAAATATATGAAGTCAGTAGCAAACCCTGAGGGCTAACAGAATTCTTAGTTCAGCTGTTTTTCTATGATGGGCAAGCAGTGTCATTTAGATGTTTCTGTTACAGTTACACATATACTTATATAAGTGCTTTTTAATTAACTTCTTCCTGTGAGAGAATTTCTATTCACAGGTGTTTATAAAGTGGTCTCATATGAATCACAGAAGCAGAAGCTTTGGTTATGCATCAGTTAAGGTAGGAAATGTAGACAGCCAAGGCTAGTTGGAAGGCTATCAGGCATCCTCACTTTTCAGCATTGCTATGTGCAGCTTTTTGTATGACAATGAAAACTCTATTTAAGATTAAGAACAAGACCTTTCACAAATGAAAATAACTGCATTAAAAAAATTTACACAATATAGAATAATAGATGGTGACTAGCCCATATATTTTAGGTACTTTCTATGCAGTTTTCTCTGAATTCATATTTTATACAATTCTCATGTAGACTTGTAGAAATGCCTGTTAGACATCTGTTGGCACAATACATAGATATTATTTACATGACAGAATTACAGGTGTCTAAATTCTGCTTCTCATCTTGGATATCTTAAAACTTAGGGCAATTGTAAAATTAAGCAGTGTGTAATTTAATATGTTGTCTTAAACACAGGCTTAGGTAAAATGCCAGAAAAACCTTAGAAAGGTAGCACAGAAGAACTTGCAGGTCACTAATGAATGTGGAAAAAGTGCACTGTTTATATAGAGCCTACGGCACTGTAGACTATATATAACGATCACACAGCAGGACAGAAGCAAATTTACATGCTATGCTCTGGAAGGCAACATGAGCTTCATTTTGAATGAAATTACTTACCTGGCACAGAAGGAATCAAGGAAGGTTCTAAGGAGTAGGTAAGCAGTGGCAGATTGTATGGTCAAAGATCCTGATTTTTTTTTTAAAATACAGTTTTAAAGCATCTGTATAGTCTAAGCAATAAGAACCAGGATCTGCACACTGTAAGTAGTTTGCACTCAGATTTGCTCCTTTCCTCTACTGAAAACCAAATACTATTGCTTACACAAAGCAAAAAGAATACATTCCCGTCTTAAGTCTGTTGCATGTTGTATCCTTTCACGCCTACTTTCAGAAATATTTTTATTCTTTCCCTCCTATCTTTGTGTCATCTTTTGATACAGAATGCTTTCCTTCTTTTTTTGTTTCTCTTACTACTACAGTTGCCCAGACTCTTTCTATGTCAAATATCTGCCAAAAATGCATTTTATATAGGACGTTTCTCAGCATTAACACATGAAGCTCCACAAGTTCCAATGTATTTCTCCTGACTGACCCTTCTCTTCTTACATTTTTTTGCAACATGTATATTAATTTTCTTTTTTATGTTTGATTTAGGTCATCATCTCCCTGTTAGCGCAAAGGAGGGCACTCACATTTACAAAACAATGGGAAGGAGTAAATTTTATATATTACCACTAACTAGAGTATGAAAATAAGGGTTATATAACAATTGCAGTTTGAACTTGAAAGGATCAATTATAATTTAAAAATAAGCATAAACATTTTAGCAACACATATTACTGTCTAAATTATGGTAAGATGATAGTTCCTGTCCCAGAAGCAGGATATCTGTTAGATCATTTGAAACTGGAGTTGCTATAGCAGACATTCTAGCTAGTAACTAAATAGTTATGCAGAATTTTTATGGATGTGGTTAGAAGCAATATTTTAGTATATCCCCCTCGCCCCCTGACTTAAACTGTTGTGCACACAAGGCTAGTAACAAACAAAGGGTAACACTTGCATGGCTTAAAACTGTGCCTTACTTTTTGTATATACTAGGTTTACTCATATCCTGGCATATGAAAAGGAAATTAATCATCTTTATGCCACCAGAAATTATTTCAATGAATTAGAAATTCTTTGGGCATTATCAGAACTTCCCCCAAAATTTTCAAACAGCATGAAACACAATTCAGACTTTGGCCAGGACAGATTCTAATGTCCTCGATGATGTTTTAATCCTATCTTCACTCAGAACAGCTTCCAGAATAATGCCAACAAGTAAAGAAAGCATAAAATTGGACCACAGACTTTCAAATCTGGTGTTGGAATTCCTGGAATCCTGAAAACAAAATCTGTAAAAAATACTGTATGACTTTTTGAACACCTCAATTCCATTTCTGATTAGTTCATGAGTGACCTGTCAGGTTCTGTGTTTAGCTCTCTGTATGTTTCCACGTTTAATCAAAACACTTGCACAGAAAATAAACCTTAAGACATAAAATAAGAGTTACACTAAAATTACTATTTAGGTGTAAACTTGCATATAGTGAGTAAGGAGGAACTGTATTTTAATGGCAGCCCTGAGTTCTGTTCCTTAAAAGAGAAAGAAAATTTAAGGCCTGATATAAAGGCTTTAGTGAACAGAATACTTTCCATTGACTTCAGAAGGATGTGAATCAGGCCCCTAAAGTAACAACTCATTTAGTACTGACTGCTAAATTTATAGCACTTCTTTATTTTCTTTGAGCATAACAGCATCCATTCATCACACTGCAGTAACAAAGCCGTAACCTGATATATGACAAATATTACAAGCCTAATGGTTGATGTCCATTACTGACGGGACCTGCTCACCATTTAGAAAAGATTGGCACTGAAGGATTACTGAGCAAACATAGCACCTGAAAAAACTTGCATGCAGGAGTCTGTCATCAGGTATGTGATCAAGGGCATTATCCAAGAACGCTGGTTCTTATCTTCAGTTGGAAACTGCTGGAATTGCCAACAATTCTCAACAAAGAGCTTCCGTCATGGAAGGCTGATACACCGAGCCAGTCTGGTGATGGTTTACCTTCCCAAGGCTTCATTCCTTTTTATGGATCACCTGAGACCAAGCAGCACACCAGTCGTTAATAGCTTAAGTAGCAGGACAACCTAGCAAACTGATGACAATCAAGGGAAAAACAATCCTTTTTGGTAGAAAGACAAAATTCCAAGCATTCCCTCATGGTAACTTAGAAAGATCTACTTTGAAAACTGCATTTTCCCAAACAGGATACTGAAGAAAACTTTCTTGCCACTGATTCCTAGCATTTTGCAATGTCAGCTTTCCTTATATTAAATTGCTCACTAGTCAATTTTTTCAGCTTTTACATCAGTATAATTTTTCTCAGGAATACATTAAATTGCTTTTCCCCCTTTTTTTTTAAATGTAACTCTATATAAAATTACAATTATAAAATTTCAGAGAAAGTCTATGACAATTGCTATTTGTTAAAAACATATTCCTATTTTTCTTGTTGTTATATTATAGGTTTGAAAAATTGCTAATTATTTGCAACTATTAACATGAGCTCCTGGAGACGTTTTGTTATTCCCAAAATTGTGACAATATATTTCATTTGCATGGTAGCTTTTAAAATGTAGCTGAAAGCTTTGGTTTGCTTTTTACATATTTCCTACAGAAAATCTAAATTAGTTTTGATACTTAAATTACCCATTTATTAAAAAAATACAAATTAGAATAAATACTTTAATATGTTATAACCCAATAATATAAGAACATGTGAATATTATGCAAGTATACTATTTTGCATTTTCAAATACAGAGGTATATTACGTAAGAATATACTAATACAAAGGCTGATATGTTAATTAGCTAGTATTTCAATTTTATCAAGGACATTTAGGCCAAATTTAGGCTTCTAAATGACAGTGGCAATCAAAAGAATAAATATTACATACATACTAAATGGTAATTCAGACAAGAGATAGATGATATTTCTGAATAAAAGTGGCATAGAAAATGAGCTCTTAAAATACCTATGATGTTTTTGATGTTATAAAGTATTTTATACTAAAAAATAGTTGAATTAAGACATAAGTGGAATGTATAATTTTTTATAGAATGAGGTTTTGCAAATTAAAGAAGATATATTTATCAAAATTAGACTTTTGTTAAGTCAGGATATAAAATTAGTTCATGTGGTATTCAAATTATGAAAAAATGAGTTTCATTAAGAAATGTTTTAACGGCAAGTGATTTGAGCCCCTACCAAGATTAGGATGCATCAGTATTGAAGAAGCATTTGTCCCTGCCATAGAGTTCAACTACTACAAAGAACAGCAAAGAAATGTATTGGGTTTGGCTACCAAATTCCTATGATGTAGAGGTGTTTACTTATTATGGAAAATTCCATTTATCAGATGGAATAAATAATTCTGTACTTGGGACACCCAGTGTATGATAACCAGCTACAAAACAGCATATACTCAAGTTCAGGCAAAGTTAAATATACGAAAATATACAAACACTGAAAGCAAACTGTAAAAAAAAAAAAAAGGCATGCAAATTGATCTTGTATTCATAACTGGAGCCAATGTTTCAGTTAGAGTTACTGCCTCATATGCTTCACAAAGCCTTCAGAAATTCACTACGAAGTTCCTGCTGGGTTACTGTGAAAGCAGCTTTCTGCACTGCATAGACAGAATGCAATGGTGCAGTTTATTCATGCCTATATGCATGCACTCCTGTAAGGAGGCACAGCGTGTTATACATGCACTACACTTGATGTAGACATTTTTAAAATGAAACAAAATTATTTTTATTGCATTAAAGTCAGTATTGATATTTATAGGGTAAAGAACCACAGCATACTGTAAGTAAAGTTGTGTAAGCAAAGAACATGAAAACTAAGAAAGCAATCTCATACGTATTTAGAATTCTATTTTCTTTGAAGAGGCAAATAGCATAACAAGCAAGATAGACTGTTTTTCACAGTTTGATTCTCTGAATCATATGGAATGCAATGTACCCTGAACTATGAGTTAGCACTATAGAGAAACACAGTCTTCTAAAATATTTCCATACTCCATGCTAATTCCATTATATCCTGTTTTATTTAAGATGCATTCCATGGAAAATCAACATAACTGTCAAATATTCATAGCAATTTACACTGCCTTTTTATTTTGAGTTGGCTCATTGCTTTAGAGGAATAGTTTCTTCTCCATGGTCAAGCATAGGATTACTAAATTTCTCAACATCTGGATTACTGAATTTCTTTCAGAATGTGAAGCATGATATACAGGAAAACTTCAGCTTGGGTAAAGAGCAT
The DNA here is from genome assembly GCA_013396775.1 of Cephalopterus ornatus. NCBI lineage: Eukaryota > Metazoa > Chordata > Aves > Passeriformes > Cotingidae > Cephalopterus > Cephalopterus ornatus. Next base: position 21,020 of record VZRE01004608.1, read on the forward strand.
TGCAAAGAGAAGAGGGTGATGGTGTTAGAGATGAATGATCAGCCTACCTAGCAGTTACTGTTGCAATGGCAGGCAGCTCTATGATTCAACAAAAAGAACTCTGTCAGGGAAAGACCGCCTTTCTAACAAGGATGTATTGTAGAAGTTTCTTATATAATACTATTTATCTTCCAACACTAAAAAAAAAACAAAGTAATTTATTAGGAAAAAAGTTGAAGATGCCTACACTTTTGAAGTATGGCATAATAAAAAATGTTTCGTTAAATTATTATAGGTAATAGTTTTACTATTAACTTAAATTAACCTACCCTGAAGACAAGAAAATTATGAGTATTGAAAAAATTCTACCTATTCTAATAGTTAGTCATAGTCTTACTACATCTTTGTAATTTAAAATTAAAACAACAAGCAAATGTATATAACATAAAGCTCAATTATTTCTAAAGTGAAAATGTTTTATTACTGAATGCAACAGCTGACTTTGCATAGAATCGTCATCTGCATTTTTTAGATATTTAAAAATGTTAGGTGTTCAAATCGAACTAAATGACATATAAATAAACAATTGAGGACTACTGTAATTAAAAGAATTGGCATAAAAGAGACAAAGCTGTGTTTTCAGATTTAAACAGTGAAGAAATGAAATCAGATGAGACAAAGACATGCAGATTAGAGAGAGGTATAATAGTGTCATTACAAATAAGTATGAAATATAGTCTAAGAAATATGCTAAATGTATGTTGTTTGATTAGTTAGGTCACGACATGAAAAAATTGATGAGGATTTTTTCTCTTGCTCACTTCAAACTACAACTTAGAAACTTCTATTTGAGAAGCAAAGCTTTTGACCTAAAACACTGTTGCTCATCTTCACAGATATGCTTTCTACGATTAAAATAAAAATGCTTTACTTTGCATTTTATGCTGTCTGCCAGGTATTTCCTGTGAACATTCCATCTAAAATCTCCTGGTTCTAGTAACTAATGTCTCTAAAGAAAATCCTGGCAAAAGCGTAGTTCTAAGCTTCATGAGCAGCCATTTTAAACAGAAAGCTGGTTTTGTTGTGTTGACAATTACATTTTAAACTGATTCCTTCCAGATGAAAAGATGCTATTTCAAACAATGTAATAAAAGTGTGAAGTCAGCTGTTCTAAGGACATAAAACTGATTTATCTGTTCTCTGGTCACTGTTTTTTTCCTTGATACAGTGGAATTTTTATTTTAAAGGCAAGGTTAACAAATAATGGCTACCAGAAATGCAAACTACAGAGAAGTAAATATTGCTTTTTAAAGAAGCACAACACATAACTGCAATTAATTTTGCACCTCATGATGCCTCTACTACTAAGTTTGTGAAATCTTAAATGGCTAGATTTACATAAATGCTAAATAGCAAATTCTACCTGCTAACTACTGACAATGTCATCATCAGATTTCAGAGCTATTTCCTTTGGTAAGAAAGAGATTTCAGATAGATTTCAGATCCTTTTATCTGCCTGTAGCCGGGTACAACAGCCTTGCCCCTGCTCAGATTTGAGAGACCACAGCCTCCCCCTCTTCTCCCCTCCCACACCTCCCTGCCCCCTGCATCTCTCTGTCAGGGCTTGAATCAGTTTCTCACATTTAAATACAGGTTTCAGTTCTGGAGACTCTAACAGCACTGAAGAGATACCATTTCAGAACAAGCAAGTTTTTTAGGGACAGATCCCCAAAAAGCAGCATGATCCAAAAGTATGGCTTAAACGTAATTTAGCCACTTAGCCTTAACAGTAATTCCTGAAATCCTTGCTCAGGGGATATGCAGTCATGGCTGTGATTAAACTCAGAGGGGCCTCGGTTCCTGACCTAAGAGATTCTGACTAGCTGAAATTTTTGTACAGCCCTGGGCAAGCCAAGGAAGCCCTGGAGAAGGGCAAGACATTCAGCACAGCATATACAAGCTCTTCCCAGCTTTCTAACTCTAGGTGGCTCTCAGCTCAGTAGCTTGGAGGCACTGTGGTTTCGGGGCTCAGATGAAGCACCATTTCCCTGCCCGAACTGAGGTGAATGGTGCCAGGTAGAAATGTCTCCATCAGGGTCCCAGGAACAAACATCTGCTTTATGGCTATGAAATACTGCAGCCTCTCCTCCTGAACCAGTTACTGAAGGGGGAGAAATTCATGGCCATTTTCCTGGGCTACCAACTCTGGAAGATACAGTGTTTGCGTTCAGAGAACATAAACACATTCAGATAATTTAATGATAAAGCATAGAATGATATTTTCCACACACTAGACTTAAAAGGACGTTTATTATAAGCATAATTGTCACACTGATCTATTTAAACATAAGGCTTTTAACCAACAGGAATCAAATGTGTCAAAATGATAAATATTTTTGAATGTTAAAATCATAAGGACTAAAAAATTTAGTTCCATTGATCTTTTGCTAACTAGAGCAGATAGATAAAAATGGATTGTAAACAATTCTTTTAGGTATCTATTTACCTAAAATCAGCATCTTATAATCAGCAGTCATCTAATTCCAAGGAGCTATTGCTATAAATACTAATGTTATAGTTAGTTCTAATTATGTTATAGTAGTAGAAAACAGAGACACTTGAGAAATCATATCATGAAGATTAAAACAATATGATTATGAAAATATCTGAAAAAAATTCCAACAACTTGTACCTTTAAAAAATAAAGATCAGACACCCAATGTAAATGAGTGTACCTCCAGTGGCCTTAGCCAGTTAACGTCTGACCTATTTACTTCTAAGATGTTTTTAAGATTTACTTGATTTTATTGTGTTTTGTTCCTATGGAAAATAAATAAGCATGTGTTTCATCTTTAAAGTACATGAATCTCAGAAGCAATTCTCTTATTTAAAAGTGTTCTTGTTTACTGCGTTGCCATATATACCAGATTAAATTTTGCAAGCAAAATGTGTGTCCGTCAGTAGTAAAAATGTGGTTAGTCAAACGCTGCCCTTAGTGACACCACTACAACTTCACTGTATTTCAGACAGCTACACACATAAAGTTTTTCACATTCCAAACCCATTTTTTTATGTTTTCAAGTGTTAACATATGAAGATGGGGGTAGGGAACCTCCAGTCAGGAACAGAGAATTCCTGCTTGAATGGGATGATGAAAACCTCATGACAGTAACATCGCTAAATACTGCTGACTATCTGGAGACAATGCGGTCCACAGAACAGGGAGCTAGCCTTGCAATCAGGATATCCAGCTTCAGGCTGAAACCTGCCACTGCGTCCATGTATGCCCTCAAAGAAACTCCTTCACAAAATTGACTGCTGAATAAGTCTTCAGACCTCTACTGAATTAGAAGCTTGTATCAAATAATTCAATTTTTTGTCTAACACACACGTTACTCAGAGCTTTGATATTAACATGCTACCATGGGGCAAACAAATGACATAGTATCAGGCTGGTCTGTAAGAACCACCTCTGTGCATGCTCTAGTCCCTGACACTCCCTTGACTCCCTGACACTCCCTTGACTCCCTGACACTTTACACCTCAATATCCCCGTCTGTATATTTGAGATAATGGTACTTCCTTCTTCTGTGAAGTGTTTTGAGACCTATAGGTTAAAAGAACAAATATCATCTTTGTTTCGTGACTCACTAGTGTTGCAAAAGCATCTGGCCACTTGGGATTGCTGGCACTGGATTATTTGTGAATTTGTTAATTGTTAGCCCTGGCTAATTTTATCTACTTAGAGACTAAGAGTGCATGAACATTTTATAAGTAGGCATACATACACATATGCACACATATTTTAAAACATAATGAGGTATCAAAATTTCCCGACATTTTTTCTATCTTTATTGGGAAATGAGACAAAATTGGATTATCAACTGTGAAAGTTTACTTACAAAAGAAAGCAGAATTCACATCACCTTCATACAGATACACAAAAGATCTCTCCTTTGTGGCCATATTTGATCTAAAACCTTGTGAGCATAACACAAAACAAAATCTTAAAGTAAATTATCAGGAAAATTCAGTCAGTCAAATTTTATGTGTTCCTCTAATCTTGAAAGTAGTCTTTATGATGACTTTATTCAATATTTAAATTATATGGCTCAACCAGAAGATATTCTGAAATTCTTTGACTGTGGGGCACCTAGTCCATGCTAAAGCATAATTTTTCTTTTTACTCCAGATCTGTGAGACCAATTTCCCTCAGGGATGTGTGAATCCTGTCTTCCAAACTTCACAGCATTTCCTGAGGAGCGTTGTGCTCAAAAGTAAATCGACTGATTAAAAAGTCAATAAATTATGTACTACAAGATTTTGCCACCTAGGTTCTGCAAGCTCATGCTCCCTGAAAATACACAAATTCTAGCTTTTCTAACACTGAGAAAGAACAAAGCAAGAACAAGGGTTCAAAAATTCAGCCCTAAGACTTAAATTTTTATTCATGAAAGCATGCAGATTCCACACAGGTTCACAGTTTAAGCCACTGCTTTATAATTTCAGCTACAGCTCTCAATTCAACAATTTATTATAAAGCATAACTGACATTTTATGTTTCAAATTACATTATTTCACACAGGAATGTGATAATTATTTCTGATACTCTAAATCACAGGTTTTTGGTGAAGTCTGCAGTAGACAATAGCATGGCAGGAGAATGCCAGTGTAGCATAATGTGACACACAGAATAATTCTACAATATGACAGATAAAAAGAAGAAAAATATACTATGAACTATGGGCATGCATCAGGATATATACATATAGATGTTTTGGTGATGTAATGCCCTTTTTTTTGCACCTTCAATCTCACTTTAGCAAGGCTGGTACAAGTACCATGAGTTTGTTACTGGTTGGTAGGACTAGAAGAGAGATGGATCTACATCTAGATTTTTTTTGAAGTACAACTGCTAGCAAACCCAGTGTTCAGGTGGAAGTTACTGTTCCTGTAGTGAAGGCAGAAGAGAAAAGGTGCCTGTACTTCAGTTTGCAAGATCACAGTCTCTGGCAGAATATGTGGGTCTCTACTAAGAAACAAGATTCTTGAAGGTAGCAAGCAAGCATGGGTCCAAGTTCACTTCTGCTCCTCCTGGTCTGAAGTGCTAACAAGAAACTAAGGAGTGGGGCAGATAGCTCTGTGTGTGTGTGAAATAGGCTCTTAATCTACAACTTCTGCTTGCCTCAGAGCACTGAAAGCAGAGCCTAAAGTCTGGTCTGTTGATACCACATGATGCCTCTAGTAAGTGGAAATGAATCTCCATAAATGTGCACTGGGAAAAGGAATTTTTGGCATGACTGACCATGTCACACTTCCCTGGTTGGCAATTTCGTTGAAGGTTTCAGGCACAGTGTAGCCAAGTATTCGTATCTTGTGTAACTCTTATTTGGCAGCCTTATGATAGGTCTCCTCATCTCAGCTGGAAGAGCACACATCCAGCTGGGCCTCAGGAACAAGCAGTGATGATGTTGGTGAGTGCCAGAGGCCGGTGCTTGCCTGCAAGACTGCCAGTCTCCTTCCCTGACCTGCTGGCAGTTAGGAGCAACAGAGTATTATCTGCAGCCAGCTGGAAGAGCCAGGCCTCAAGAGCACTGCTGCAGTCTCTCAAGCACTTGTTACCATGACAGAAAGTCGATGAATAGAGGCAGGACAAAGGAGAGTGCTAGCAAATTCCTTAATTGATGGACGATCGCTAATATCACATAACTCTGGAGCCCTCCAGCTTCTGCATGTTTGCTGATGATTCTGCACTCATCCAGCTCCTACTTAAGTCTTGGCTGTTCTCCCACCTACTCCACCCATAAAGTTTTGTGCAGCTTTATAACCTAATCCCACTAATGTATGAGTCAGGGTGCTGCTTATTTTAAAAANAAAAAAAAAAAAGGTGTGTGTGGTCATACAGACAATTATAGGTACAAGAGAGTGGTAAGGTGGTGCCGAAAACAAGAAATAGTTATAAAGCCATTGGGCTGTGTAAATCTGGAGGTAATTGCTCCTTCCCAAAACAAATTAAACAATCAAATAACTCAGCAGAAGTAATGAAGTCTCAAATGATCAACAACAATTGTGTTTTGCACTTTCCCAGGACCATCCAGCTCTAAGAAAGGCTAAGAAGCACTTTTAACTGTAACTTATTCAAACGCTGAGTTATAAAACTGGAATCCAGGACAGTACTACCCTTTCTATTCCAGGCAGGTTAACAAATGAACTAGAAAGTAACAGGTTTCTTGACCGAGTGCCTACCAAAAAAGCCAACTATAACCCAGAACATTTACTGTTAAAATTATGAGCCCATGAAAATCCAAATTTATAAGAACAAAGCTGTTTACAGACTTGAAATAACAGCATCCATCATTTTAATGCTGTAACTCCAAATTAAGACATTACAGATGGGCATAATTTTCTATTTTTAATATGAGACACAACACCATGTGTCTTTAATATAAATGCAACATATACATTCAGCTAGAATGTTGGTTTATTCTTACATTTTGTATTCCAACCTGAGTGACTAGGAAAGAAAAAGTGAGTGAATACAAGAGCAGGAAAGATCACAATTATATAAAAATTGATCATTTAACACAACCTAACCTCTTATTTGTAGGATCTAAAACAAATGAAAAGTTTTCTCTATTAATGGTTTCAGTTAATGCTGTATCCAAACATTTTCCCCAATAAACATCAGATTATTTTTATGTTGGCTATAAAGCTGTCACTCCTCAATAAACAGATATGCTCCTGGTGGGTTTACCTCACTATCAGAGATCTGTCAATTCATGGATCATCTCATAAGTGAAATCGGAGCACCTCAGCTGCACGGTTCCTAGCAAATCGGGCTGAGCAGAGGCTGCTCATCACCTGAGAGGATCCACACTGCTGCACCCCCTGTGCAATTAGCAGCAACTGGACGCTCCCAAAACAAGTTCGCAAAAGCCCTGAAGTTAATATTCCTGCCTCCCTTTAATAGAAAACTATGTGACCTTTAATGCTCTGTTTGACTTAGCCTTTGTTTAGAGAGTCTCAATTAAATTTTATGTTTTGTGGCTCCCATTTTCTTGTAAGACAAGAAAAGAGTTCAAGGGATAGATCCTCCTTTGAAGAATTTAATTCCCCATGAAGAAAATTTATGTCATTTAAAGAGGTGGTCAAGGTTTGGGAGAAGGGAGCCTTTTTAGGGCTTTTTTTTCCTGTGGTTTTTTTTCGGTTAGAAGACTTCTAGTGTTTTGTATAGATAATGGAGTCTTCTCATGCTTTGAAATGGACAGTATTTTATTAGTGGTTAGATGGGAAAAATTTGCTCTGTTCTTTACATTATAATGAGGAGAAAATCAGAGGGATAGTTAAAGAATCCTGGACATTATTTGTGATGAAGAAGCTTTCCATAAAATCATCAGATTGCTACTGTGATACTGTAGTAACATACTACTGGTTGAATTTCAGTAAGAGGCATTGCAGCAAAAGAAACATTTGCATATGTGTTCATAAAAATAAGTACTTCCTATGCCACGTACTTAAACTCAACATAACAAGGTCAATAAATTAAGGCATTATAAAGGGTCTTGTTTGAACCGGGCTCTGACATCCTCACTTGCTGTAGTTGCTACTACAGAAAAACGTAAGTACGAATGACATAAGCAGTATTTCCAAACGTAAACATTTTCAGTGGCAGGCCATTAGCAACACTTCTTTTCCCACTGTGTTCCTTTATTTAATTAGGGTTTTTTTGGTTGTCAATTTAACATGAAATCACATATGCCAGAAAGGAATTTGGAGTGCTGGAGAACGATGCCTAAACTCTTTATAGTCAGTGTACACTGATAAAGATATTTCAGAAAATCAGTCTCTCTTGGTGTTTTCATCTGCATATTTTTGTGGTCACCCAACGAAAGGGTTATCAGGATTCAAGTTTCCCCCTAACTAAAATCATTCACAGTCACCTCCCACTTCCTTCACAACTGTTGTAATTGCCATGCCCCAGAAAACCAGACAACTGTAGATGGGAATACAAGACTCCTGGAGTCAAATAGGTTTTTCAGGATTAGCTGATACTTTTCTTATTTTTAGCCAAAATTTAAGATTATATTTTATCTAAGATTTTTCATCTTTTTTCCTAGCACTTACTATTGATGACTGTTTAAATATGACTTTCTGACTCTGTCTAACTTCCTGGAGAAAGACTGGTATTCATAAAATTTGCTTTTTGTTTATGTCAGTATTGACTGCTTTTGAAACAGCCAAGTAAAAGTCTGTATAAGCTCTAGCCCCACAGAAATTTTGTGCAATCCACTGCTAAATTGTGATTTAAATGCATAATATTTTCATGTTATCATCTGCTTTTTCCTGCTCAGAGATTCACGAATTGATACAAATATTAAAAAAATATTCTGGTTTAGTTCCAGTATTGGGGCACAAGAATTCTACGGGAAAAAAACCCCATGAACAATCAATTTACTTGGAAGCTGTCTCTTGGTTTAGACTCCTTCTCCAGATATGTCTACCCGACCTTAATTTTACATTTTGTGAGTCGTTCAACAAAACAAAATTACTAATGAGTTTGGATGAGATAAATACTGTTTTCATGCTCACTGACTTAAGTATTGAAGCTGCTACTGTGTTTAAAAATAGTTTTACCTGATTGTAAATATTAATATTTTAGTATTTTTGAGAAGCAATAAAAATTAACATATATTCAGCCTAGAAAACCTCAGAAGTCACAAATTACCATTTCTGTGAAATCTTTTTAGCTTTTAAGTTTTTTAATGCCTTATAGTGATAATACATAACATTAACATTTCAACAAAAATGAATTTACCACTAAAAAGGGCAGCTGTGACACCTTCCTCTTTCAACACCTTAACAAAACTTCTCTGCATCTCCCTACTTTGTCATTTCAAACCGTCCAGTTCTGTATGTATGTATTTATGTAATATAGCTTAGCTAAGCCTCATTGCAAGAAACAAAACTGGTCTAGTTATTAATTTTCACTGCTCACCTCATCTCTGTTTTTCCAGTACAGCTTGTAGGCACAAGAATTCTGTGCCTCACTGCACCTATGCTGCCTCCATACCCAGTTTCTATGCCGCTGTATACATGAACAGTTCTATTCTGATGAATATTTAGGTTGGACTTGATGATCTCAGAGGTCTTTTCCAACCTAATTGATTCTGTGATTCTGCGACATATGGATAAAAATTGGGTTGCTATTGTATTTACAAAGTTTATGGAAAGCCTGCCAGCTACTCAAATCTGGGATCTACTAATTAGAGTTACCTTGATTAAAGGCTAGCTCCCAAAGAGCTCCTGTGGATAACAGGCTTAACTTTAAGCATATGATTGATCCAATTACATTCACTGGCTTTAACTGGACTGCTCATAAAATTGAGCCTATATTTAAATGCCTTTCTGGATCAGAACCCAAGTCCTATAGAGGAACTCAGGCTTATAGTAGCGGTACCTTCCGAAGGCAGTACGATTCAGGTAACTAATGACCATAAATCTTTTCTTCATATTCTGTCAAACTGAAAACCTGTGGAATTTTGCTCACACCGATCCTGGAAACATTGTCTAACACAAGTAACTGCGAATGCTAGTTAATCAGAGCTTGGAATCAAGTGCTCCACTGATCTGGTAACAGCTCAGGCTGAGCTAGTTCTGAAAACCAGGACAAGACAGAAGAGCCCAGATACATAAATACACCGATACAGCCATCCTGCTCCTCGTGCTGCAGCACTGTTTGCACCAGTGTCTTGATACAGCTGTGCATTCTGATCTTTAATATACCCTAATAGAAAAATTTGACATTATGAGTCTAATTAAGACTAATTAAGACTTTTCAAATTGTGCTCATTATGTAAGACTACATGTTTGTCAAATTCTGGCAATTGCAAAAAAAGAAAGAGTGGAATATAAAGAGGATCTAATGTCTGGAAAATGGGTGATTAAGAAAGGTCTCATAAAATTGACAATTTTAAAAACGTATACTCTTACCCTTCTCGTTGGAAAATAGTCCTAAAACAGTCCCCCAGGCTCTTGTAACTGGTTGGATCAGTTTTCCCTCTTTGAATTTGGAACCTAAAAAAAAATACAATTTACATCACAGCATGAGAAGTCAGGGATTTTAAGTCACTTTTAACTTTCCAATTATTATATAAAAGCAGTTTTAAAGGGTTTTTTTTACGTCTCTGATTCATTATTATATACTGTTCCTGATATACTTATTAACACCGTTTTCATAGAAGCTGTTAAACCAAGGAAAAATAGAGCTTTAGTAGTAACTTTTGGTGTAGTTTATGGAACTCACAGTATAGCTATCACCTTTGACATTTACACCTCCTTTTAGTTGTTTGAAAAATAAGCTGTTAACCCTGTGCCTGGTCCAAAGACCATTGAAACTAACGTGAGTCTTTGAATCAAATCCTGGTTTTGAAAATCTTAAATGGAATACTATCATGTCTTTCTCTTTTTATATCTTACACAATTATTACAAAAATCAAGCAGAGACATGAACAGAACTTAGAGCACCATTTATTTTTCATAATTTAATAATAAGATGAACAAAAAAAGTAAGCAAAGTTCTAATTAAAACCTTATTTTCTCTATTCACATTTTGACAACAATAAAAATTCAACATTAAGCTTATGGCCTTGAAAGTAAAATAAAGATTATGATTTAAGATTTTAAACATCTTATTAGTTATGATTTATGGATAGTAATAGCATGTTTAAAAACTATATTATTTTACTAAGTATCTCAGAGAACCCTGTTTCTTTCAGTTTTAAAACTGCAGCCAACACATTCAAGTAAACAGTACAGAGATGTTTAAAAGATATTTTTAGCAATAAAATGTCTTTTTAAAATGCTAATTACCATATCGCATTAAAAAAAAAATAAAAAAAATTGATGTGAGTAATTCCAGTCTACAATAGCTCCACAACAGGCAAACATTACATTGGTTTTATCACTAAGCAGAATAATAATTCTACATAAGAGTTTCAAGAAATAATTCACATTACAGCTGAGAATGTCACATGCCATAGGTATGCTGCTGTTCTGAGAAACATTTATTGTTACTTATTCTAATCATGATACTGAATCTCATTATTATGTAAGAAATGAAGGTATTCTTAACTCAAGGTTAAACAGCAATATTCTCCCCTCTCACAGAACTCAGGGGTTCAAATCAACTTTTGTATTGTGTCAAAATGCATTTATTGCTTTGAACATCAGTATTTCTGTGCTAACACATCTAACATTTTATTCAATTCGAGGGAAAAAAAAATCTAGTGATGTAATACAATTCATTTGGCAATTATGAAGGCAAGCCCACACCTTTTTTGAAAACTGTTAGAAGGAAACGCTAAGTCCCTCCATAGTCCTAATAAAAGTAGTTCAGGCACATCTGGGATCTCTATCTGGGATAACCTCTTTTATTAGCACAAGAACTTACTGCCAAGTTGGCAGAGAGAAGAATGCTATTCAATAGGCTTACACTCAAATAAGAGCTGATGCATAACATTTTGTCTGAAAAGAACCCTTGGGATGGCTAATAGTTGAAAAAATGCTTCAATGCCATCACACAAAGTCCAACAGCAATACCAGCTACAGAAGCTTTTACAGTGTGGCAATCAGGCAATCAAAATCATAACTGAAAGTAGTTTCTATGCACATTTTAATATATTTAAGACTTGATTGTTTATATCTCTCAGTTCAAAACCAAAACCAGCTTTCTTTTTCTTAAAGAAATCTTGCATAAACTCCCTCGCAAATATCTTTTTCCAAGTATTTAAAAAGAAAGTTTTGTTAAATCAAACTCTCTTCCTTGAATTTCAAGATTTGTCCTGCTTGTAAACTCAGAACAAAATATCACTGTTTCTAAAACATCCTTTGAATAACGCGCTTTGCTCTCTTTCACTCTGCAAATGCTCAAGCATGTCCTACTTGCACACGTGTAAGCTTCCCCACTAAATCATGCATGCACCTCTGTTTGTAGAATTGGGGCTTTAATACCAGACTCACCATGGATCTCAACAACATGGTGAACATATTTATATAATTTTGTTTTACAGTTTACACATTGGCAACTTCTCAACTAAATTTAAATTATTTAATAAAAACACAGCTTTGATAGCAATAATGAAAATAATAGCATAAGAAATGCAATAATACCGTATATAATTTGTGTTTAATCAGTTGAAGGATAACTTATTGCTAAAGAAGTTAAATCAAAGAAGCTTTACATTTATTTCAGATTTTCGTTTTAATGTAGGTAAGACCTTAGTATTAAATGAGTCCATTTGTAACACTGAGTCACACAAATAATATATTCCTTCCTTAAGGGTTTTTGGATCCATTCCTTCCCTAGTAAATCTATTTTATAGCTTTAACAGCAATCCTAAAATACATGCCAATTATGTGCTTCAACCTAGATCTGCGAATTGGGTTCTTTGATTCAGAATTGCTTGCCTCAATAAAATCATGTGTAACTTTTTAATGAACTAGCTAATTGATCAGCAGCACTTGTTATAAGAAGCTCAGGGAAGAGCTGAAAAAAAAGGTTTGTGTGGTTTTTTTTTTCTGGAGACAGCAGTAGCTGCCTGTATTAGTAATCTTAATAACGCAGAAGAGCTAAAGCATTTACTTAAAAAAAAAACCAACTCCAGCCTGTCTTTAATGGTTGTTTAGAGGAATGAACACAACTGGGGGATATGTCAAGGCTCTCTCTGCTTCCAGTCCATTCCTTTCTAAAAGCGTTATAAAATGAATTTCATGCGTTTTTGAAAGCTGGATCCCTGCCTTGTATCCTATTAGCTTTGCTAGACCAAAAAAGGTAAATTCCCCTATAAATGTCATTGGAGCACTAACTTCTGATCTAATTTATAATTTTGAAGTTTGCTAAGAAGATTGTGCAGGCAGCTGTCAGCGACACACTGAACAGACATATGTGCAGAGATGCTTTTCCAGGGCTGGGATGAATGATGTGCATCCAACAGGTGTCAGAAGTCAATGGACACTCCGACATGTTATGTGTTTGCTGCAAGCTTTATCACTTTAAAAACAAGCATCAGGCTAACTTTCCTTCCTTCTCATTTTCCTGCTTCTTGGCTTTCTGGGCAGAATGCTGTGGTTCTGAGCACTCCCACTCTGGGAATGCTCACAGAGCTGTGGGCGGCACTTTGCCCCACAGGTAACTTCTAGCTGGGACTGGCCCAGGCATCTACTGCCTACCCTCTCGGCTTCTCACAATTCCTACCTTCACCTCTTATGCCATGAGACACCTCACAATCTCCTTTTCTGGCTTGGACCAGAAGTCCAAAGGGCTTGGTCTTCCATGTTCCCTTTGAATGAACAGTACCTTTCCAGCAGCTTCGTTAGATACAAAAGTGCCCTGATATTGTTTAAGAAAAGAACATTGATGTCCTTCCCTGTTCACCCCACAAGACGCATGGTTGGGATCTCAAAAAGTAGGAATCATGTAAAACTATTTGAGCATTTTGGGTCTGTTTAAAAGGCAGTGAAAACTGCATGATCTAAAACCATGAAAATATTTTAACCTACCTGCATTGATCAGCACTACAACTACTACTTGTGAAATGAATGAACCTAAATTATTGTTATTTTACTAGCATGAGAGAGAGCATTCTTTTTATTTTATGATTATAACAGTCCTTGATCAATAACTCTGAATGGGTTCTGCCTGAAATCCCATAATGTAAAAGATGCTTGATTTCTTTCACCAGTCCTCTGAACCCCTTACCATTTAACAAGTGATACATTCTATTGTGGAGCAATGACTCTGCATAAACACACATGTCAGTTTCCAATGCCTAACTTCTTACAATTCTTGCTAGATTTTTAATAGCCAGTATTTTGTTCTGAGTTTAATAGAATTCTTAGTCCACATCATGCTTCCCTGTCCCCATTCCTATTGCAGAAGTCCTCTAAATAGTCTTTTCTAATACAATCAATATCTATAGAATAAGGAGCAGATGTATGTTCTTTCTGAAAAAAACATAAAATTCTCTCATGCCCCTCTATAATTTGCTAAGGCTTTTGTCCATGTTTGCCAATATCTCATCAAAGTTGTCTTATGGATGTCTGCTACTACAGTATCCAGGTATTTAAAGTCTGTTCACGACAAGGTTACCTAAAAATCCTCCTCCTTCTATTTACTCATCTGGGCTATAGAGGGATTTCCAGTTCATACTGAAATTGCTTTAGTCATCTTAAAATCTAAAAGGAAGAAATCAGTATTTTCATCTCTAGATTGAAGTAGACAGTGAGCAGTTAAATCCCAGCTACGCAGGACAACCACAATGTGATGTGGAGCAGACAAGACTCATTAAATTCTTGCCCCTGGGTTTGCAAAGACTATACCCTCATGCGTAAATTCCAGAATCTCTGCTTTTATGCAGCACTGCTGACTAGTTTCTCAACCACAATATTCAGAGGGAAAAAAACACTGACTCAGAGAACCAAGCTTTATACCAGGCTGCAGCGCTTGCCAACGAGTGGCAGCCTTAGCTGTATTTTTCTTCTCTGCACATCTTAGTAGGATTTCATCATATATTCTATTCTGTTTTGAATACATCTCCTAAAATTTCCATTCATGATTAGGATTTATGCAGTACCAAAGCAAATAAACTTAGGTAGTAAGGTGATTAGAAGCAATAAAGAAGGTAATTATATTGCATAACGACAAAACAAATTAAAATATCTGTGCAAATTTAAATTTAAAACAACTTTTAAATAATTATACAGCTTTTGGAAAACTGAAAACATTTATAGCTTTTTTGCACTTTTAGTAATTCCCATGACTCCTAGCTGTAGTTACCCCATCAACATAAGTTGATAAAAAATGTATAGTATGAAGCTGTATATAAATACATATTATTTAATAGTGCACATGCTTATAATAAAAAATAACCACATTATATTTTAAAAAGATTTTGACTTGTTAATGTAAACATTTATTCAGGTGTTACTATGACTGCTATCTACCAACGCTTAGATTTCATGCAAAACTTTGGACTGCAAAATGGACCTTGATCATATAATTTATTTTACTTTTTGGCTCAAGTTCTTTGAGTTGCTTATGTTACTTAAAGGATAATAACTAAATTGAGAGTATAATTCCATCACTTATTTTAATAGTAGAACATACGAGCTGTTAAAGAGCTGAATATTAGTTTTCAAAACAAAAAACTTAATTATTTAAAGCCAAAGATACAAATTTTCCTAGCGTAGAGGTCATATTTTCAGTACTATAATATTGCTATAATGACTATTTAACTGCAAAAAATATAATAAAGTAGTAACATAAAGAACAGGCACAGAACAGAACTTATTCCAGTCATTCTCCACAGTAGTCACAGACTTGCCTCTATTTGCAGTTACATTTTTGTAGTTCAATTTTTGTACAGATCATATTTACTTTAAAACAATAAATCAGAATCATGGGTAGAGAAGGATTACCACTCATTACTGGTACTCTCAGCCAGTTCTCTGAATGTGAGTCTTCCTCTTAGACCAGAGAAAAGAACACTAATCAGAAAAAGAATATCTTTCCTGTAGGTCCTATTCCTTTAATAGATGACAGCACATCATTCCATCAAAAATGTGAGTGGGAAAAAGAAAGCAGTACTTTATATACTCCAAGAATGTAATAAAGATTTTTAGACATTAGAGCTGTATTTTGTCAGCTACTAATGAAGAACTCTTCTACTTTTTTCTCCTGCAGTAATTCCTCCATTGTGTGCTTGGGACAAACATACAGCAGTTATAACATCAGAAGGAAATGTCCCTTTACATGTAGTTTAGAAAATACTCAAGAAAAAGATAACTTGACCAGAAGCAGGTCAAATTAACTCATGGAACTGTTTGGTGAAGATCTACTCTGGTAATTTTGCTAAAGTATAACAAAAATAACTAGTCAACAGTTACATACAAATAATTTAATGTCTTCCCAAGAAAGAAATACAGCAGAAACTAAGTTCAAACCATAAATATTTTAATAATCTAATTTCATCAATGACTGTGTGTGTGGAGAGGGAGTTCTAAACAACAACAAAATTAGTGCAAACCACAAGTTTTTAATTCCACACCAAAAGCTGTTCAGAGAAACCTCATGAATACTCTTAGCTGTGATGTGCAAGTTCCATTTTATTTTGAGGATGAAAATACTGAAAAGACTAGCATATTTCACAGCAAGGTGAAAGTATGGATTGAAGCTCCAAGCTCAATCCTATAATGCTCACATGTTTTGGAGGTCCCAGATACAACTGGCCGCTGTGGGCTTCTACGAGCTCCTCACAAAGTATCAGCCTTTCCTCACAGTTAAGGACTTGCAAACATATTTTTAAATTGCTGCAATGTTACTCTGTGTGAAAAGCCTATCTACAAGTCTGACAAGGCAGGAACAACTCCACTGGCCTCTCTACTAGTGTCATGGATATGTCCAAGGTACAATTCTGTCACCAAAGCTTTGCTTTGGCCGTCTGGATACAAGTTCTGAGCACAACATAAGATGCCAGCAGCGATCACAAAAGGAAGCTAAAATCACTCAATATTTTGTGTGAAGGATTGTGCAACATGTGTGATCAGCTGGGATGTGCCAACTGTAAAAGCAATAGGCAAATTTAAACACTACTTGTGCTTTCTGTCTACGTCTTGTGTACGATGCACTTAGTTACGCTGGTGAAAGAATGTGCAGAAACCACTAACAGTTAAAAACAGCATTTTGTTTTTTACAGTGACGGCTTTTTTCTGAAACTTTTGCGATTTCTATTTCCTAAGTAAAAACCAACTCAGAAAATCTTTTTTTGCCCCTTATCTAAACTGGACAAATCATTGAAAATGGTACCACAAGGAATAATTTTGTATTGTTGGAGATGATGGAGCTATTTTTATGATTTTAAGTATGGGTAGTTACTCGTGGCCTAATATATCAACAGAAGAAATCTGGTTTTCATTAGTTTTGGATAAAGTCTTCTATGTTTTCCCTCAAAACAGCTTTTAGAGAAACAACAGACAAAGTGAAGAGGAATATAAACTAATGAATAAAAGAGATTTCATAAGAAACCAGATATGATATGACATGATATGATATGATATTATGCCCCCAGTATCCAATCTCGATTCATGGGAAAATGAGAATGTGGTTTGGCTGATTACAGTGTGTAACATGTGCCTGCTTAAAAACTGTCCAGTTTGTTATCTCAGTTTAATTTCTATTACAAAAATGTATATCCTCTCTTGACCTCTAACCATTGTTGTGTCCTGTGACACTACTGTGACCTATGATTCCCTTACTGAATCTCTGCAAATTAGAGTCTTTGAAAAATTTAAATGTATGTATGAACATTTCATCGGTCAGTTAAGTAATATCAGATTAAAGGAATAATTCTGCTGCCTTTAAAAAGTAAAGAGTATTCTCTATCACTCCAAAAAGATGCAAAGGCAAATTGTAACACAGCTTTGTAAAATAAAACACATGTCTGATAAGCCACAGAAAGGCTTCAAATGATCACTTACTACTGGTCATTGCTGGACAATACCCGAAATACAAACAGTAAGCATTGCTCTAAAACTCCTCCAGTTTAGGCAAATATAATTAAGATCTATATGCCGCTGGAAAAACAGATTTTCTTCCTCAACAGTTCTTATAGAAAGGGCCAAGTACTTCTGCACAGTTTTTTCAACAAACCTTTTATTTCAGTGTCCCTTATGATAATCACACAGCACTTCTTCTGAGAAGACAGAAAAATTGTTGCTGCCTTCTGACATGAAGATATACGGTTGTGGGTTGTTCAATACTTTTCAATATTCATTAGCATTTAAGTTCTTTGATGAAATCGATCCCATCATAGCTTAGTTTATTCTGATTTTTTTTTTGGTATTAAAATGATTTGGCACTGAAAATTTTCCAATCACAGCAAAACGTACATTACACTTGCTCCTTATGGTCAAAGTAGAGAAGATAACTAAAAATATCTTTTCTCCCAAAGGAAAGAAATAGTCAAACAAAGAAATCCAAATTCACTTTCAGTGGAAAACAGCCAAATTGTGAGTTGCTGAAAGAAGTGTTAGTTTTATGCGTTCACCCAACCTCCTTGAGCTGGAAAATATTTGAAAGGGAAACAATTTCATTAATATATTGCGGCTGGGATTTTTAAAATACTGGAAGGGATACAACCAGACTTACTCTTTTGAAAAATACAGCTAAAATCTCTGCATTTGAAAATATCAACTCACACACCCTTTCTCATTAATAGACAAACCATTTCAAAAGACTAATAGCTTATATACATAACACAGACATCATCTACTATGCATATGCTGCTTCCATGTAAATGTTACTTTTTTCCTATTAAATTGTATGGCTAAATGACAGAAAATGTACACTCTTAAACCAGCAAAACAAAGCAGGTCTGAGCTAAAGACTGAAACTCAACTCTTACCCCCCCAGCTGTGCCCCGATATTACAGCTTATATGGACTTCATTATCAGCCAGTGCTGAGTGATCTCAGCAATTCTTAACATAGAGTAGGACATAACAAGGCAAGTTAAGGATGAAATTTCCCTGAAGCACTGCTATGGTGACTTACAGTAATACTGGAACACTTGCATTCTGCAATACATTTTATCAGAAACAGTACACTTCCTTTTGTAAAAAGCATAACCAAAACTTAATCCCTTAACTTAAGGAACATTTGCTATGTGTTCATGTTGTAGCTTGCCAGTGTCTTTTATCATAATACATAAACACACATTCAGCAAATTTTGATGTAACACTAAAATTTATCCTACTAAGTGATGAGAAACCTTTGACACCTGTGAATATATCTTATAAATTCACTGAATGAAGGTAATAAAAAAATAAAGGAAATCAGTTATCACAAATTCAATGTAGTGGAAAAACTGCAGCTATTTTCAGGCTTCATTAGATCTATTTTTATTTTTCTAATAACTCATACTATTGACAGTTAACAACAAAAACTAATGCTAAACAAAACTCAGGGGAATCTACAATACAGGTTGTACCCTGAGGTTAGAAGAATAATTTTGGGTGTTCAAAACTGTGAATTCAGTGGTTCTGACAAAGCTGTCAGGATACTTTTTTTCGCAGAACCAAACAGCCAGAATCGACAAGTACTTGACATCCCAGTTTTAAACGCTAGAAAGTAAGACTTAATGCTGTAACAGAAGCACTAACAGGCTCTTGACAACAGCCCTGCAAGGCTGGACCTTTTTATCACAACACACTGTCCCAGCTGAAAAAACTCACTTGTTACCCAGGATGGTGTGGAAAAAAGATTGTTGTTGCTTCAGGAAAGACAGTTGCTTGAAAATTGGCATAAAGTGGTGAAAATTAAAAAAGGAACATTAGGTTTTTTTCCCCAAACCCAACATAACTACTCCATAAAGCAATGCACAAATCATTCATTATAATGAGTCATAACAATGATTTGTGATCTTCCAAGTTTTCATTTTACGCCCCTCTGTTTTTCCTTAAAGACAGGAGGATAGACAAAGACTGGAAACTTTGGGTCATATGGATCACAGCACCACTGCTATGTCTGGAATTTTCTTATAAATATCCTATTGCTCTGAGGTTCATAGGCCTGACTGAAACAGCAGGGACGATCTCATTTGTACTTTTATAGTTGTAGAGGGATTTGCAAGAGTTAACACAATTTTCCATAATATTTCTTACTGACTTCAGAATAAAAGGAGAGTTCACTTTTTAATCAGTATCTGAAACACTGTTAAGTCTAAAAGGAAACAGGAATTCTTTCAGATTTAACAAGACTTTTCCAAGTGCTGATAATTTTAAAGGTACAAAACAAGGCAACTCTTGAAAAATAGAGGATTTCAGCAAAGCGTTTGTAGGTAGCAGTCAGTGCAGTAGTTTGGAGGATATACTTTTCAACAGATTTTACTGCTTGTTTACAGCCTTTTGCCTTTTGAGCATTATTTTTCCAAAATGAAGTAGTAAAATATCCCTTTTGAGTTCATGAAAATATTCAAATCCGGTAAGTATCATCTGGTTCTGTTACAGTGATGTCTGTCTCAGAAAATAAACTGTTTCACTAACCACCAGTGGGAAGCTAGAAAAGCTCCTTTCATTTTGTACAGTTACAGAAGTCTTTTAAAGGCATTTTGCTCACATTCTTCTCCGGACAGGCAGGCAGACTATGCTAACATGGCTGATCTGACTCAGATATTGAGCCCTAGGACTGAAAAATAGGAAAAAGGCAGTTTGGTTGTTATCCATGCAGTATTTCTGTGCTTACAGGGACTACTGTTTTGTTTCCTTACTATGTTCAGTACCTCTTCCATACATTCACTTTGTAAAGTCTTCATAGTGCCACATGGATTCAGAGATAAAACTAGCTGAATAACTGAATTCTTGAATGCCTACTGATAAATAAAAAAGGCTTGTTGAAAAATGACTTTTGGAAAAACGTGCTTCTGCATGCTTACACAAAATTAATGGGTAATTACTATATATATTATTATATATAACAAGTAGGATTATACTTTTGTTGGCAAATTGCTATGTCTTGTCTAATGCCAAACTGAGTAAGAGTGCAATAAATAAACCCCTAACTGTAGGCGTTTACATGTAGGCATGCCCCCTCTCTCCCTATTTTTCTTAGCACATGTGCTAGCTAATGGGAGAGGCAACCGTAAGGCTAGCTCTCGGGAAGAAGAACAGCATAATTTATCTTCTTCATGAGTTATGCTAAGATTCTTTCAAAGACCTAGCTATATAGTGGTCTTCTATGTGAAGTAACACTGGCAGTAAGTTTAGCTGCTTCATTTTGGGTCTAATCTTTGTGCAGTAAACACAAAGCATTATGTTTGTGTACATAAATAGGAATCCAAGGTTCTGCAGGATCCAACTTTCTCTGCTATGGAGCTTGAAAGCTGCCCAGTCTCAAGTATGAGAAGGACCTACTATACCTAAATGTTGCAGAGTATATTGGTATTATCCTTGTTAAAAATCTACAGTTTGTCCAACTTGTGTTCTGAACCTCTTCCAAGAATAAAGCTGACCTTAAAGGTCTGCAGAAAGGAATCTCCAGTTTTATTACATGCAGGGGAGAGATTTTAGCCTTTTTCTGTTTCAAGACTCTCTTGAAAATGCAGCCAGCCATCCTGCCTAACAGCTAAGAGATGTATCACCCGCCAGTTTATTAGAGGTCATTTATTAGAGGTCACAAGATGCCAACTTGTCACTGGAAACTGGCAGCAGAAACCACAGTCTCAGAATTGACAAACACTACTGCTTTTGTTGCAAGAAGTGGTCTGGGAAAAGGGCAAATAGGGAAAGTCAATCACAGGGGAATGACTGATGGATGTATAGGGAGTGAAAATAGGTGGGACAGAAAAGAATGTGGTGCTGAGGAAACACAATATATTGAGCAGATTAAACACCTCGAGGAACACATTGGTCAAAATATGAGCAATGAATGTATCACTGCATCTGCTCCTTTTTTTGTCATCTCTAAAACCCATAAACAAGCACTGGGATTCTGTACATTTCTCTCTCTACTACTGCATTCAACACATAGTATTAATGTGATATAAATGATATCTGAATTACTACATAGTATTCATTTACTGTACCCTATGGTATCAAATTATAATTCTTAAATCCATCAGCTCCCATTAACAATATAAGCAGCTTAAAAATACATAAGAAGAAGACCTTTTAACTTTATATGAGGCACTTCTGTAGGACTTTCTACTCTAGGCAAAAAATATTACAAAACAGTATATAGTTTTCAGAGGTTTTCTAGACTTATACCACACCTCATCTCATATATCAAGTGGCATTTCTAACATGTCAAAGACTTTTTAGGAGCGAAGATGCTCCTCTGCTCCCTGTTCTGTTTAACATCAGCAATTGCTGTTTTCTTTCTCACCACTAGAGTATATGTGTGCACAGAAACAGCTTTCCTAAAATACACAGAGGAAATACGGTATGACTCGAAGAACTGATTTTCTTTTAAGGAATATGTGCAGGGAGAACAGTTCCATGTCTACACTACTGATAAAGTTTATGTCTGAAGAATAAGAGGGATGATCAGAAGAGTAATGTACTTCCAGATCTGCTCCATATAATGCCCTCTAAGTAGCCTGCAAAATTCCTGCCCAGGATCAGGCCTGTATACTAAGAAACACTTGACCTGCTTAATTTCTTGTCATTAGGTTTCTGTCCCAAGGGCTATGACCATGTGAAGTTTCAATTAACATACTGAAGAAGCTCTTCAACATAGATGATATGGTCAATTGCAAACATTTATTAAATAGCACTTGCCTTCAGAAGTGGAAAAATTCTCGGGATGACCACCAAAACTCAGCCTATAGAAGTTGATGAGCTCAGACTAGATGCGTAGCTATGAATGGGGAATCACATTCTAAAAATGCTGAAGAGAGAGTGAATCAATTAGTAATAAATCCTTCCACCTCTTTTCGCCTCAAAGACAACTTTGCATACATAAGAAAAAGAAATCTCTTTCTGAAAAAACCCAACTGATTTACACGGTATTTACACAGCTGATTCAAGATGTACTTTGAAAAACTCTAGTAAAAATCCACTTGTTTACCTGAAACAAGTCCTCATTAGACTGCTAAGAAGCTTTAAAACAGAAGTCAGGGTATGAAACCCCCAACAAGTTATTTCATATATAAACCCAGAAACTCCAGGAAATGCAGATATGATGATTCAAATGATTTTATACAGGCATGCATACATACACCCTTGTCTTCCCTGTAATTACAAGGAATAGAATTTTCTGTATTATGAAAAAAAAAAGAAGAAACAACGGACACACCACTAATTCTTCAAATTCCTTATTATGTTTGATATACACTTGCATGTTAGTTAAACAAACATAAATCAATAGATTGACATATGCCATAGAGTTTAGATACCAATTTAACACCTCTGCATAAAGTTAGAGAGGAGATTTACAAAATCACTTTGAATTTATTATTTCTAGAAAGGGTAGACAAAAGTCTTTGAGGATTAATTTCATGCTGTGGGTTAAATTTCACTCTCATGATAGGCCAACTGTTGCCTGGGGCACTACAGATAATGAACCTGACAAGGGATTAGCAAGGAAACACTTGTGTTATTATAAATCGTGTACACTTCCCTTTCTAACCAACTTCATCCTTCATGACATTAACAAATTACACTCTTTGTCCATGTTTCAATATAATGCAAGGCTGTGAATGACTCTGAACCAATAGTACATTAGATAAGATCTTCTCAAGGCATAAATAACTACTAAATTTGGTTGAAAGATCCAGACCTGCTGAAGTGAGAACGTAAGACATTTTATGTCAGATCTCTCCAAGATCCAGAGAAGCATTTTAATAAAAAATCTCTTTAAGAGTATCAGCTGAAACAGTCTAAAATAGTTTCTAGAGAGATGTGGACAATGGAATTAAATGTAACACAGAATCAACATAAATTTTAGGGAGTAATAATCTACCACAAATAGACTAAGACAACCCAAGCAAAGCTGTTAATGGCTTGGTTTCACTGTAAACAGTGAAACTAAAGAGCTCAAACTCATAATTTATTGTGTGCATTTTAGACTAGAAGTTCCAATAATGATTTTATGCCTAAAGCTAGTTAGAATATCTATCACAAAAATATAGATTTTTCTGTGTTTGATCCTTTCATTCTTTCTTTTCTTGAAAAGCTTCCAACTTGCATGAGTAAAAATCATTTCAGTTTCTAGACAATCCATGCTGAGCTCTCCTGGCATGCACTGGTAGTGAAATTTGATAATATTACAAGACTAAAGTAGAAATCTGACATCATGAACTGGATTCCTTATTTACACGCTACCATACAAACAGAAAGGCAAGAAAGAACTCCAAGCTCTGAACCTTCTCTTTGTGACGCAAATCAGCTTAGAACAGCATTCTTTATATAACAACTTTAGAAATGGTAACGTTGCTGCTAATGCCTCCTCTGGTGAAAGAGAATCCTAAAAACGGTTCTAGTAACATATAGTTGCCCCTCCACGTCTTTCCGAGCAATCAAGCACAACCACAGAAAGCATTTTTTTGTACCCTATTACTTTCCCACCTCCTTTGAAGCCAAGGCCTTTTTGAGACAAACTATCTCCAGGCTACGGCACCACATATTTTCTAATCACCACATGCTAATCACCCATACTAAAATACTCAGAGATTTATTTGTGCTGGATTGCAAAAGGCATTGACAATTTTTATTTTTATTCCTCTTGTCAAATAGTCTGGGCACAAATCCTTGCTAATGCTCCCTTAAGCACTCTGAGGGAACATGACCTGACAAATTGTTCCTGGACCCCAGAGGTGTGAGCTTATGATGTTGGAAAAGTGTCTAGTTTTGTTTCTTTGCTCCTATTTCTGCAAGCGAGTGTGCTGTGCTCTCCCTCGCTGTAGTTACAGAATGCCACCATGAGTCATGCTGAGCTATGCCAGATGACTCGGACCTACTGCAAGGCTGGTATTGTTCTTGTATGGCCAAAACACAGAAAGAGGAATTTCACCATTGTGCTTTTGCAATGTATCAGTATCATTTTCTTACTGCCTACAGTATAGTATAAGTATTTGCTGCACTTCCCTCTTAACTTTCTAACTGGAGAGGAAATAATACAGTTGCATTAGGAGGCTGATAATGTAGGGTAATAAACATTTCATGTTTTAGAATTTGCCATTCTGACTCCTTGGCATCATATCAGGCTAGTCAACTGCTCTCTTCACTTACCCATATAGCTGAGCCAGCGCTCCATTCAACGGTAAGACCAGAAGTTTGGCCAAAATTATTCAAGAGGGACAAAAACCTCTTAGAATTACAACTAAGCATGCCCTTATGCTAAAGAAATACTTGGATAGTGTAATGAGTCCTATGGTCAGAGCCCTCCACACTTTTCCACGGCTGGAGGTGCTGCAGACCAGATTACTAGGATTCAGGTGGGCTTAGTACTGCAAAGATAGTCAAGGATTGCTAACATCTTACATTTTCCACTTAGACTGTAATTTGGTGAATAGTTGCTCTGATGACAAAGCCAGCTTAAGAAGATCACTGCCCATTGCAGACTCTCTCTTTTGCTGATGCAAATATCTATGAGGTTTATGTAGTAGAGAAAAAACAAACACATACCCCCACCCTCTATGACCAATTTCTGGTATTAACCCAGATTGCTTTATTTTTCATGATGAGTTCAAAACTGCTCTTGGGTGGATGCACTCAGTTCACACCAAAATCACAGCATTGCTTTAAATAATTTTATTTTTCTGATGCAGTTTGTTCTGTTTTCTACCATAGGATCTCATAAATACCATATTCAGCATAATATCTGAGAGGCATATCATGACCATGGTATGTGTCTCCCTGTCTCAGTAAGTATTAAGCTTAGAGCAGAAAGTGATGCTTTCATCTAAAGGCATCAGAAGGAAACAGAGCAAGTAAAGAGCTGCTGGCAAATGAAGTGGAAATGCAGAGGAAGAAGCTGGAACACGTTGTTAAACAGGATAAAGAAGAGACACAGAGGAAAGAGATTTGGCGGAAAAGGACAGCCACTACTGTGAGGTGGACATCAAAAAAGAAAAAAAAAAAAGATTTTTGGACCTAGAAAACTAAAAGAAAAGTAAGAAAAAAATGGCAGGCTGGAAATAGACATAAATGAAACTATCTGGGCCACAAGGATCTGCAATGATTTATGCACGTGCTTCATGATATATTCTTTAAAAAAACCTTTTCATCATTTTTGGTGAGTAATTGCTTAATGAAAATCATATTCTCTGCCTCTGGGTAGATTGTTTTTGGAAGCGGCAGGTTCATTCTATGAAACTTCTCAGAAAAATCTTTCAACTTGAGACATTCCCAAAAGACACAATTCTTAAGGCAGATAAATAGAAATGTTCAACAAGAAGTTGATTTTTTAAGATCCCTTTCTCCTTAAGTGGACAGGACACATGTTAGTCTGCAAATGAATCAGGCTGCATCAGGAATAAGGATGTTGAAGTTGGTGTTTAATATGCAGAAGAAGTTAAATGTAGTCATGTGGCCCCTGTTGCCAAAGAGACACATTATTACGGATTGTGCAACTTACACTTTCCTGAAAGCTACTGGCTATAAATTCAGACATATTAAGTTCACTTAGGATGTAACAATAGTGTACATTTCTCAGTTGGTCATTACTTGAATAAAAAATCTTAGATCAGCTTAAACCAATTTCATGCTACACTTCTAACCATAGAACAGTGCACATTCTACTTTGCATTAAACAATTTATGTTCACATCTGTCACATATTACTTGTTGCCTCTTTCCCCCTTTCCCTGAGGGGAGCTTGGTCTTTTGACAGCATTTTATTGTCTGTACTTCTGGCTAAGTCTTGATTTATAAAGGAATAATTACAAAAATAATGTAAATTTATTTCTAATTTTGATATTTCTATTTAATACTATGCCTATGGAGGAAGAAGTTAAAGAAAATCCTACCAACAAGTAGAGTAAAAGAAAGAAGACATGTATCTGATTACTGACTATCACCTGCTTTTATCACCTTGTTTTTCCTAAAGAAAAGCAGAATTGGATGTGATGGATAAGAACTGTAACTATCTTAGTTATAAGAGATCTGCCACTAGTTGTCAGCTGGCCAAACTGATATCCTGAACTAATATTTGCCTTTTAAAGACTGAGGACTTTCTATTAATATGTGGCACATACAGATGAGATCAGCAGGAAGATGCTTTTTAGTTGACAAACAGGTGACAAAGACTCTCATTAGAAGATGAATCTTCGATGACTGATACTCATCTCCAGTCTAACAGGCACTATAATGCAACAGGCACACTTAACTCTAAAGAATTTTACAATTTTATATAAACACTAAAACCAGTGACTAAAGGGAAACTGAATAGAATTAACATGTTAATTGTGAGTAATAAAAATGAAATATTCAATCCTTTATGCCAGGTGGTAATAATTCACCTCGTGAACATTTTTGTGTTAGATTTTTTCAAATTCACAGCTAACTTTAACTTTGAAAAGAGAGAGCTAGGCATTGCCTGACAAGCTGAATTAATGTGTCTATCAGCATTAAGCCCATTCTGCACAGTGACATCTCTCCAGTAGATAAACTGCCTCTGAGACTAAAGTGTCTTCACTTATTACTTCACTCCTCTTTGGCTAAGCTCAGAGGTGCCAGGGGATACAAATGATCTTGTCTTCAAAAAATTTTAAAGCCTGCTGTAATACAGAATGGAAAACACAGAGAGCAAGGGCTCGTCAAAATGCAAAATCAACAGAGAGTGTGAGGAGGCAGAGCTTGCTGTCTGTAATGTGATCCTTCCACACACCATAATCTCCATTTTATTTTGCCTAATGAGGCAGGAGTTAAAACAGTTGACCTGATCAAATTCAGATGGCAGGCCTAAAGGATGAGCCCCCTGCTGCACTCTTGTCCCGACACCCTTTGTTACCTCCAAGTGAGCTGAGACCAGGCTGTGAACCATGTAAATAGGAGGTTTCCAGGTTAATGAAAAGCTGCAACACCCTTCTAAATAGGGAGAGGAGGTTATACTTTTCTAATCCAAAGAAAGTTTCATGAACCTCAGCAATAAAGTTTAATGAATGCTAGTCAATTTAAGCCTTGCACATAGAGACTGGACAAAGGGTAATATTTTCCTGAAAAAAATTCTATAAGCACCGCTCAGCACATATTATTAGAATAACATGAATTTGTTTTCTCATGATAAATTCAAATATATCAATTAAAAAGAGATGTCTTGGGAAAAGGTAGTTAATGGTTCTTATGAACTGATGTTTTTATTAGGTGATGGCATGTTTGCTGTTTCATTTCATTACTCATCTGCCAAGGAGTTTCTTTCAACACCAAATCAGAATCTACATGCTACAATCATGTAACACATTCAACTTCAGTCCATGTGCTCCAGCTGCTGACAGAGATAAATCTTTAGAACTGGGCGAAACATAAAAATTTCTACATTATCTTTCAGCATGTAACATAATTTGCAGTCTTTTACACAAAGGAAATAAAAATTGGATTCACCGACTATATTTTTACATGTCACTTGAAATATGAGACTGCGTTGGATAGTATGTCTTTAGTGTCTACAGAGAGACATGGAGAGCCAGGGAGTGTTAATTTGAGCTTAGTGAATATACAGCTTTTATTCAATTTAGAGTGTGATGGAGGCGAGCTAAATGTGCTCTCAAAAGATCACATAGATAAATGAAGCGGATAGGATATAAACAGAAAACCTCAGTGTGTCTCTGGAGCTTCATTAATAAGTTTGAATAAATTTCCTGGTTTGGGATGTCTGAAACATATTCTATCATGAAGCATTCCATATAAAAAAATATACATACTAACACACAGAGAACACATTAAACTGGACAAGCAAGACATAGTCAAAAAAATACATGTGTGATTTATACTTGGCTTGTGCATTTACATTGTTTTAACTCTACTGAAAATTTATATTAATTTAATTTATCTGTCTGAAAGAAAAGTGTGACAGATCTCACATCTGCCACGTTTTAGGCTTATCTCCTGTTATTCATTTGTTACTTAATGTATTACAACTTTGTGTTCGGATATCACTGGACTGTATTTTTAGCCTGTTCTTCCTTTCCTCAATTAGGCATTTGTGACACCACTTTTCATACATTCCAGTAATCAATTCCAAAGCCATTCATCAGGATTTCAGAAGCCACTCTTGAAAAATTAGATACATGTGCTCAGCGTAAATGGGAATGGAATGATTTATGACACAGGTCATTTGGAAAACCCATGAGTTCTTCTCCAGTGACATGCCAGAAATCACAACTATTACTATAGGGCTGTGATCTGTTTATTATACAGCTTATGGGAGGTGTGCCATTTCTAATTCATTTTTAATGTGTTACATTTTTTCTGGTTGATTTTTGAAAAGAAGATTTACAGTTGCTTAGAGTTTGACAAGAACAGTAAACTGCTGGTTTGGTTAATATGTTTTAAAATGGATTGATTAAACTATCAGTCTGTTTGCACTCAGTGTTCAAGCAGTACTGTTTTAATTGCAACTACAGCAGTCAGCAGTTCTGTAAATTATGTGTTATGCATCCCTTGGATAAAAAACCACAGATGCTCGATCTAAATGACAAGGAAGAAATTAAATTTCTGGGTTCTCTTCAGTTTACAAAGGGTGGCAATCATAACAATAACAAAAAGGGTATTTCCAGAATTCCATGATCTCAGTTACCTGCTCAAGGGAGGGGTGGGTATGTTCTTGAGTCATCCAGCTCGCAAAGCCTTGTCATTGCATCTACTAGAAAGGTACTTAATCAGTTCCTTCCCATTGGCAATGCGACAGTGAAAAAGCAGCTCTGTCACAGACTCAGCACAAATTCAACAAGGTTTTTCATGGCGCTCACCATATCAAAACAGCCAGTGAATTTTTTACTGCTTTGGCATTGGCACAATTTCTAACCACTGGTTAAGTTTATAGAAAGTATCAACTAAGTAGTTTATAGTATAGACGCAGACATGGCTTTATCAAGAATACAAGAGGGTTATAGTCCTCAATTCATGCTACTTCACACAGCATACAATTCTGGTTGCATGACACACAAACGCCTGTGCAGATAAGCACCACAAACATTCAGGCAGAGGGCATTTCTGCCACTGTGAACATGGGGATGAAGTCGTGCCTAGCAAGTCTAGCTGAGACAGATACCATAGTGGCACTGAAGGGCTCTGCCTTTAGGTTGAGTCAGAATCTGTCCTAAACTATAGTAGCCATGTACAGCCTGTTGGAATTAGACATGCTCTAAAGCAGAACGCTCGCATACATTTTAAATACTTAAGTATTATGCATCTTATTTACCTTTTGACATCTTTTATTCAAGTGTTGATTTTAAGTCAGTCAGCTAGGCTCCCTGCAGAATCAGTGCAGAGACATGCATCTCCAAAATCCAATTCACCCCATCCAAAGATGGGTATCAAGGACTGATGAAATTACTTGTCCTGCATAATTGTTCCTCTCTTTCTCTTGACTATAGATGGAGCTGTCTACCTCTGATATACTGTCAAGGCTCTTGAAAGTGTCCTTAAAGAAGAGGTACACATTTGTCAGTGGTCCATTTTCTTAGTTGGCTCTTTGCATTTTCAGCAGTATCAGAGATATTTCACATGAAAATACAACTAGCTTTTCAAAGTAGAGCGTAGGTCACTCAAACTTGTCAGCAAACTATTATCAAGTGTCCTCAGATTCACAACCATATCCAGAGGGTGCAGCATAGCTGCAGGTGTGGAGGTTACCACAGGAGCAGCAATGGTGAAATTTGAATAGGTAGTCCTCTTTGGTCTGCTCTCTTTGCTCGCAAGACTGCAATGGCTGGGGTAGGTTGTGATCTTTGGATTTGTGATGTAATCCAGACTCTGCAGGATCACAAAGAAAGGAGAAGGATAGGGGCAAGGGATAGAAGGAAGTTCAAAGGTGGCAGACTCAGCACCTCAGTGGTTTGAATGTACATGTACATGAACAGGCAGTTACAATAAGATCAAAGGTTTGCCATATAGTCACTGGACTTCTCCACAAGCTATGATTGTGGAAAAGATCATGGAGGAAACTGAAGATTGTGGAGAAAAGCTAAGATCGTGGAAAAGAGAGTTTAAATAACAAAACCCTTGATGAAAAAATGCAACAGAATTAGATGCCAATATGTCTTTTACTTTTCTTAATATGAGAAAAACACATATGAAACATGAAATTACTGAAATTTAGTTCATTAAAAACTGAAAACAAGTCTGCTAATTTGATTAAAAAACAATGTCAGAAGCACCCAGCTGCCACCGGGAAATAATCTTTTTTCTCAGTTTTGTGGGTCTGCTCTGAAGATGGCTTGGCCTCTTTGTGTTTTGCTTCTGACTATCCCACCCTCTCTTTCCCCATCATCAGAAGTCAGAGCTGAGCTGACTTCACATGCATAGTCTTACTGCTCCACACTCCTGGTGGCTCTCCTCCTTCCTGAAAAATATCAGGGTAGAGAAGCCTTGTACTGTCTCAGGAAGGTCTACAGCTCCTGCAAAAGGAAACTGCAGCGAGATTGTGCTAATATAAAGGGAGAATCTAAGCAGGAAAACAAGAGGTAAGAGTTCCAGGATAGTAGGGGAGAAAGGGTTGTGCTGTAGAAGGAGATCTGTGCCCAGGAAAAGAACAGCGTCTCTGCACACTCAGCACCACGTTGTGCTGTGGCCTCCACCATGGACTGAAACTGCACTGGGTTAAATTTTGGCCACAATAATATGTGGTACAACTTTTTGCCAATACAGTGAAACACTGAAATGAGTTCACCTGTTGCTTGTCTATTTCTGCAATGTCATTCCACTTGCCCCTTCCCTGTCATTTTTTTAAAGGAGTTCAAACTGTATCAATAACATTTAAATTTCAGATTAAAATGCTCAGGTATTGTAACACTGTACTGCAGCTTACATATGCAATGACTGGAGGCTTGTTTAAATGCAAGGAAAAAATATTTCAAAGTAACTTCATGAGAAAGTGCAACCTGCTATTTATGTACAGTAACAGTTTACTTTGTGCTTGATCCAGAGAGACTGCAACTTTGCAATAATTTTTGGTTTGGATGTCAGAAAATTTAAGTTCTATATGTAAACCAAATTTTTTTTTAAATTTGCATTTTTTTACTTTAGTTGTTCTTTCGTTAATTTCTTGGGGTTTATTTTCTTTTTTTTTAATTTTTATTTTAGTTTAAGACAATAGGTTTCATGAGCTGAAAAGAGAAAGACAAATCTGTTATCAGATTTTACACAAATGGTAAGACTTTATTTGCTGGCACATCAGACCAGAGGATTCTAAAACAAAAAGACTGTGAAACAGGGGTCAGGATTTAAGCTGCTAGGTTTTCCAAAGATATATATCAATAATATCTTAAAGTAATTTTGATTTTAAAAAGTCCTCAGATTTAATATAAGAACTAAAAAGAGTTGCAAGGGATGTGTTTACATTAGTGGACAATAGATTTTACTTAGATTATGTCTTATTTCTGTTTCCAACCTTAATTACTGTTTTATTTGTGAAATATAGAGTCAGTGCAAGATTCTTTGAGCAGAAGTGTGTATTAGATTGGTGTTGTGGTTTAATCCCAGATAGCAACCAAACCCCACACAGTCACTTGCTCACTCTCTCCGTGGGATCGGGGAGATAATCAGAAGGGTAAAATCTTCAAAATTTATGGGTTGAGAAAATAATAGGGAAATCAAAAGCTGTGCAGAAAAGCAAAGCGAAACAAGGAATTAAGTGCCTGCTTTCCATGGGTAGACAGGTGTTCATTCCCCTCCAGAAAAGTACAGTCCCATCACGTGTAACGATGACTTGGGAAGACAAACACCACCACTGCAAATGTCCCCCACTTTCCTCCTTCTACTACCCACTTTATATACTGAGCATGATGTCATATGGTATAGAATATGTCTTTGCTCAGTTTGGGTTACCTGTCCTGGCATTGTCTCCTGCCAACCTCCCATGCAAAAGCAACTTCCTTGCCACTGTGGCAGTACGAAAAGCAGAAGAGGCCTTGGCTCTGTGAAAGCACTGCTCACCAAAAATATCTCTGTATTATCAACACTGTGTTCAGCACAAATCTAAAACACAGCTCCATATTAGCCACTGTGAAGGAAATTACCTCTACCCCAGCCAAACCCAGCACAACTGGCTGTTACAAGCATCTTTCAAACCTTGTCTCCCACAGGCTTGAATCATTACAGCTGCTGTTTTAAAAGATTAACTCTGCTGTCAGGGACCTTAAGAAGACTTGAGTTTGCATTCAAATCAAAGAAACAGCAGAAGTCAGTGGGTTCCTGGAGACAGACCCTTTCCTAAACTTGTCAGGAACGTAAGATTTACAGCGCATAAGCTCCTGCAACAGTGACAAACACAGTATGCACTGTACTACGTTATATGTTGTGTCATGTACACTTCACAGATATACCACCCCTATTTCAGTTACATCCTTCAAATATGGGTGGAACAATTTCTTCTTTGGCAATATTTCTGGATACATCACCCACTATATGATTCTATAAAATACTTGGGATGAACTTTCAAAAGAAAAGCTCCTAAAATTACCTCAGGAACCTTGTGGGAGTATTGCCCATAATTTGATTTGATTTTAAGATGGTTACTCTTCCAGTTTTAGTTAAGCTTAGCTAGCTGTACAAGAAAAAGTGATTCTGAAAACAAGTATTTTTATCTAAATCATAAAGATGAAAATTCAGTCCAGAAAGGGCATTTACCCAAAACTGCCATGCACTTGCCTTTTCAGCACAGCTGATCTTAGCTCTATAAGTACTTTAAATCCTTGAAAGTTCAAACTCTTTCAGTGTTTTCTCCACAAAGTTAACTCTCAATATTTCACAAAAAATAGGGAAGGAAGAAAAGAATGATCCTCTTGTAGTTATTTATCACAGAAAAAAACCTTAGTAACAACAACTGAAAGCATACTAAAGATATGTCTAGCAACAGTGTCAGGGATAAAGACCAGAAGTAGCAGACCTTTGATTAAAATATACCACAGAAATATATTGAGGAAAAATGCTGTTGTTAGGATAAACACTGATCATCATTGATGATCATGAGGTATCCTAATTTAAAGCCACATGGACCCACTGAACTGAGCACTATGAAATTATGTCAGGCTTTGTCTTGAGAATCTACCACAAGAGGTGAAAGGAACTTTAGTGCAGTAACTGTGTACTTCATAGATTCATGCAAAAGGTCTTGATCCTTGGATGGCCCAATGAAGATTTAAATAGAGGAATATGGAAAGAGGTTCTTCTTTTGACACTTGTCAAGAAATGAAGAGGGATATGAAATGATGTGAAGAACAGGACTCTACTGTTTGAAGAGAGTAGAGGTGATGCTGAAAAAAACAAAAACTACAGTCAGTGTCTGCAGTCACCAGGCTAGATTCAGCACTCCAAGGGGCAATAGTATCTTTTGAAAAAGTAAAACTGATTCAGATTTTTTTGCCCTACAGTTCAACTAAAATGATGTAAGGGTCAAATGCACACAGGCACCCCCAAAACACTAGGGAGTGAAAGGATTTAGGAGAACTTATTTTCAAAAGTTGAGAACAATTAACATATCAGCACAAACTGCATGGGGCCTAGGAAAAGACACATCTGTTCTTCTCATGGCTTTTATCATCCCTGGCCACCCCAGCCTTCAGACATGTCCATAAGAACTTATCTTTTCTCATACCAGGGAGAGCTTCTCTGGAATGCTGGAGCAGAAAACATCTAAAACTGTCTCCAAGAAAGATTACTCTTTCCAGGCAGGAAGGCTTTCTTAAGTGAAAATCCCTAATCTCCTCATAGTAAAATCTTCTGGAAGATTGTAGATCTTCTGAAAGATCTACACCTACAATTAGATGCAGCAAAAAAACTTAATTTAGAATACTAGTTTGGAATTACACTCTTGAGGGCAATAGTTCAAGTGCCAGCTCAATTTCTGGCACTTGGGCATGTTATGTACATGCCACACAAAGTGGAGGTGCAGGAATACATCACAGAAAGTTTTTTATTCCATAGCAAAAATGTGCTTTCATCTCATTATTTGGATAATGGGAGTTGTAGTTGTTGTAGAAATGAGAAGCAGAGTATTAGTGGCTACAATACTCTCAACAGAATCTGGCAGAGACACATTCAGTTCTTACTTTTTTACAATGCAGTCTTTAGTTGAACCATGCACACAAATGAACATGATGGAGGAATGTCTTATTCAGACCTCATATTGTTAGTTTTGCCTAGAGCAGTTTCTGAGCTTTGAATACAGATCGTGCCATGGAGACTCAGAGGACAAGGCACCTGTGTAGGTTTTGGAAAGGTCAAGACTTCCAATTCAGGAAGGAGGAATTTGAACTGGTTCTCTCACTTCTTAGCAGTGTGCTACGATGATGAGGTTATTGTCTATTCCAGATCAGAGCTCCCTCTGTCAATCTTATCATGAAATTAGGAATTTATTACATGGTTTCTTAATAGATATTTAAATATATAATTATTGCACATATTAATTTATGTTAATTTCAGATAAATATTTCCCCAATGGCTTTGAAGCTTTTAATTGAGTCTCTGGATTAGCACCAGAATACTCAAGGAGCATGTGACTGCTGCTGAGTCCATCATACTTTACTTCAGTGACCATGAAAATGAGGACAAATAGATCAAAATATGGTGAGCTTCTGTTTAACTACACGACGGAAACCAGCCCAGCTGGAGGCAATTCTTTGCAAATTGATCAGAATTCCTTTACTTTAACTACAGCTTAACTAATAAATAGACTTCCATAACTTTCTTCAATCAATATAAATGTATCTCCAAAATAAGTGAAACATAGGATCTTGAAATGTTCACTAAATCATAAGTATATAACTTTAAGGATCTTATGTAGCTTATCTTATTAGAAAAGAATAAATGTTTTTAATAAAAACTTGTGAACTAAGTAAACTCTACAGAAGGTGCAGGTTCATGATTAATTTCCTATGCAACAAAACCAGAGGTTTTTTCTTATTCAAAACTTAGTATTAATTTCTGTTACCATATTTGTTTTCTGGTTTTGTTTCTTTGTTTGTCTTTTTAAAGACATTTTTGTATCATCTTCTGGAACTGGTGGTAATTTCACTGAAAATTTGAAAAGGCTGTACACGTGTTGCTGCTCTGCTTTTGCCATTTTTTAAAGTAAGAACATTTCATCCAACAATACAGACATTTTCCTGGATGAATCTGTTCTTTTGAGGGGTTTTTCAAATATTCAGTGAACAAGACAGGTCTTGAACTCCCTTTGAACATAAGAGGTACTTGGAAAATCTAATGAAAATACACTTTTTAAAAATGTAATTGATCAGGCTTTCACCCTTTTTCACAATTAATTCTGCAGTTAGAGGCTGGCAAAATCTGAAAGCAATAGAAATGTCCTATTTGCTAAAGTAAATGAATACACTGAACTCTTTTTTTTCC
The DNA here is from genome assembly GCA_013396775.1 of Cephalopterus ornatus. Taxonomy (NCBI): domain Eukaryota; kingdom Metazoa; phylum Chordata; class Aves; order Passeriformes; family Cotingidae; genus Cephalopterus; species Cephalopterus ornatus. The sequence continues at coordinate 57,056 of VZRE01004608.1, forward strand.
TCTCCTTTCCTAAAAGCCCACGTTGCAATCCCTCCTAAGGGACAAAAAAAAAAAAAATAACAAGAAAAAGATGGAGTTTGAACTCAAAGCAAACATAAAAGCTTTACTTACACAAAAAAAAAAAAAAAAGAAGAAAAAAAGAAAAAATCAATTACACACCCCAATTTGTTTTCCAACCAGCCAAAGGAAAACCTGGTTAGCATGTTGCAGGATCCAAACACCTCGGATCTACATGTTTCATCAAAGTTTACATTATGCCTATTTCTAAGAAACAAAATAACAATTAGAGACACCTGTTAAAAGTGCCTGTGCTCTGTTCACACTTTGTGTAGTATCTTAAAGTGACAGCATATTAAAATGTCAATGAAATTCTTTTCCATTACAGGAGTATTTATAACAACAGAAAGTGCAATTAAATTGTCTGCTCCTAAGTACTTGTACTTAACTTGTTTAGCATACAAGAAATGTATTAAAATACACTAGTGTAAAAGGGAAAACTACAGAAAATTAAATACTCCAAAACGCATAATCATAAAAGATATGGACAGAAAAAAAATAGTAGTTAGATTACCCTCTCCCCACAATTTTATGTAGTTATTAAGCACATAAGAAAGAATAAGAAATCTTCTACAGATAGCCTGGCAATTTTAGATGTTCATGGCTTTAGCTTTAATGGAAGTAATGTCAAATACAAGTCTGTAAGCTGCAGTACATGAAAAGCCAAGACATTGTCATCTGTATCCATTCTGCAGTTTCACACTAGCTTCCAAAGCAGTAGCTTCATCATTTTGAAATCTGAAAAGTTTACTGAAAATTCTGGTTGATGTATCTTCAAAAGACATTTTCTTCTAACATATCTGTCTTTGCTTTATGAAATATGACTCAACAAAACTTTAGCTGACCAAATTTCTGTTTATTATGAGTGTTATTATGCTCTGGATAAAAATCCTGGTTTATTTTTCAAATGTGGAAGCATTTGCATACCACTATTGCAAGAAAGCTGTCTGTTTAGAATCTAACTAGTCTGCAGATAGCAAAACAGCCTTTTTCCAAAGGCTTCTGGATACTTGTTCACATCAATCAAAATTGGTGCAACTGCATAAATTATGTCTTCCAAGAGCACCTGTGAATTGGCCTTGTGCTGTACCAGTTTTATGATTTGTCACCCAAGACTGAAGTTTACATTAAGCAATGTGATTAAATGGGAGGAAGGACTGCAGGCCAAGCTTTTCAAAGCTGCTATGTGTAGTTCCACTGCACTCAGGCTAGCCAAGAATAGTGGAACTGTTGTAGCCCCAGCACTCATAACGCAACTCTGTTCTAATTGGCGCAGAATTCCTATTAGTCACAAGGGTCTGTACTGGCAGCAACAAAAAGCTGGAATGTAAGAGACATTCTGACCATTAATGTCTTTCCAGAATTATTTATTCCCATATAAGAGTTTGTGAGGAACAGGTGAAGCAGAGTCATTAATTTATCTCTACACCACATACCACCTAAGGACTTAATTTCCATTAAGAAAATGTTCCAGTGCCAAAATCTCCTTCCATGTCCTCTGAACTGTCAAAATAGCACAAAAAGACAAGAATAATTTCCATTAAGAAAATGTTCCAGTGCCAAAATCTCCTTCCATGTCCTCTGAACTGTCAAAACAGCACAAAAAGACAAGAATAAGACCTTGCCTTTCCTATTTAACTGCTCTAAATGCTTCTGCTGTATATGTTTCTACAAAGGCTACAAAGTGAGTAAGTGGCATCATTAATGCATCAAATTGATCTCAAAATTTGGTGTGGCCAATCAAGAAATGGTTTCATATATAGAAGCTTCTGTAGCAGAGTCAGCTGAAGCCATGTGGTACCTTGTTCCACAGGTATGATGTTCTCTGGGATTTCATATTGTTTCTGATGGATGACATGCTTTTCATGTTACTCATAATGCATTATACACTCATCATTATTCTTCTATTAATTTTCTGATGATTCGTCAGAAGAGTGGACTGAAAGGGACTGGCTAAGTCAGTGAATTCCACCATTATTGTCATGGGCAACTCTGTCATATATTCCTTTATAGGTCGCTTAACTCAAGAAAGTGACTACTGTAAGGTTAGTTAGGAGGCTTTTTGCCTCCACAGTATTATGTATCAGAAGACAAAAGATCAGAAGGCCATCCATTCTAATGTCTAGTCCTTGCCAATGGTCAGGAAAGGATCATCAGGCTGGTGTATGGTAAGATGACAAGTATTTAATTTGTATTTTCCCTTTGTATTTCCAGATGCCATGATTCTGGAGCTTGAGCTTTTTGTTGAGTATGTCCTTTCCCTCTCCTATGTGAGAGCATCTAACTATGGGAACAAGTTTCATATATGGCACCAAATCTATTTGCATATACAGGTTTACTTCATAGCTAGGGCAGAACTTCATGTTCCACTTTTCTCATGCTGTTTATCAGAACTGACCAAAAAACTCACACATCTGCCTGAAGAAAGAGGTCTCAGCTCACTTCTTTCCATGTTCCTCCCTCTCCAATTACATTTGAGGTTTTTTTCTTCCCAATTTTCTTCTCCTTGTTTAATTAGTTTTTGGCCAAATTAAAGGGCTGAATCTGCTAAATAGAAGGCTGGCATGAGGGAGTATGAGGGTCTTTTTAGTAGCCATGAATTACTATATCTGCTGAAGCTGTAATATGAAATTTCAACCCTAATTACATGTTTCACAGAAAAGTCAACAGCCTTTTGAAATGCAATCATTTGTCATGGTATTAAAAGCAAGCAAGTTTTGTAATATTGTGCAATTTTATTAACAAGGAACTTCAAGAATTCTTTATTCATTCAAATTGGGCCAAGTATTTAGACATTTGAATTAAGTATTGCAGAGTTGATAAATGAGTACTTTGAAGAACAGAAATTAATATACCCATAATTTAAATGGTTTGATGCCTCTGTCTTAAGGTTTTCCACAGTGAGTTGTATTGATGTAAGAGTTCGCCTGAAACAGAACAGGGAGGTTTTCCCCTCTATTTCTTCTCCCTTATTCCTACTCCTTTTTCACTGTGTGGTCCTGATGCTTTCTCTGTGATAGTTCTGATGCCCACTGAACCCTTCTGGCAAGCTGATTCAATTCACAAATTCATCAGGAACTGTACCAGTTAAGCACATGGGAAACTACAAAGCCTACAGCTTGTGTAAGGAGGAGCATTGTTGACATGAGGGAGATAAGCATCTTGTCCTTTAAGCAACAATGAACAACAAAGTTGGAATTTCCTGTCTTGTGAAATTGAAAACTAAATTTCAGTATATTCCTAAATTTCCTGAGACATATGCCATATACTGTTACAATCTGTATAACAATGGAATTGTAAGCTGTTCCCCTTCTTAGATATGTCAAATTATTCAGATAATATAACAATTTGGCAAGAAAAAAAATGTATATGAATAGCAAAAGGATGTATTGCTATTCATTTAAAAATTCACATTTCAGTGATTAAATTATGAAAGTATTTTATTTACATAACACTCTTGCATTATTTTTATTTCCCCGGTGACAGAACTCAACTTACACCTTCAGAGGAACATATTTGCCCATACTAACTGGACTTCGTCTTCTAAGAGAAGGTATAAAACTCTAAGGCCTGTTCTATCAGACAAGATAGCAAAACTGACAATCATAGAAGTAAAAGTTCATATATAACTTTGAGACATAGTAAACAAATACGTATACATCTTTAATTAGGATGCAATTTTGCATTACAAGAGAGCTGATCTAACAGTATGCAGCCACTAGAATTTTCTGATTTATCATCAAGCTAAATCAATTTTCTCTGCAGTTTTGCAACTGTTAGATCTTGCATAAGGAAAATGGTGGGACCAAACTACAAAGATTAAAGAAGAGTGTTGGGTGGCAAGGAAACAGAAGCAGGAATAAACTCTTTTAGTGTCAAACCACTAGATTAAATGTAACAGCATACTCTAATGAAGTGTGTACACACATGCCTTTCATGCATACCTTTAGCATACAGTTTGGTGGTTGCCACTGATAATCTGTCTGGGTTGCCCCCTTCTTCATCCTCGTATTGCCTGATATGTAATTGTGTGAGGAATTAATTCAGGAAACCAAGCTGGTCAAAAACAAACCCAGGTAGAAAACGACTGCTTGATAAATTTTCCACTGTGCCAGCCCCCCGAACTGCCACTGCATGGCGGTGTAAATGTCAAGGAAACAAAAGTAATTCCAAAAGAATTGAGCATAAAATGCTGTGGAACCACATTTTTATCCACTTCTTTTATTTCTAAGATACAAAATAAGTAAGAAAAAAAAAAGGGTTGTTTCCCTCTCCTCTCCTCTCCTCTCCTCTC
>VZRE01004611.1:10963-32869 GCA_013396775.1 Cephalopterus ornatus
GCAACTGGGACTGCCTTGGAGGCTGGTCTGGGATGTACCAGCTCCCTCCTCCACCTTGGAGCCTGCAGGGCTGCTGGTGGGAGTTCTCTCCTGGGAGCTGCTGGAGCTGGCACTGGCCGCAGGCCTGTTGTCCTCATCTCTGGCCTGGTGGAAGCCCAGCAGCCTCTGTGCCTCCTCGCTGCACTGGCCCACAATGACACTGATGATGTCATGGATCAGTGGTGCTGTGTGCCTGCTGAGAAGGGGCTCTAGCACCTCCACCAGGACCTCAGCATGCAGCCCGCAGGCACAGAGGCCGTGCAGGATGGATCCCTCTGCAGCTTCTACCCTCCACCACTGGTCCCCGTAGAGTGCAGCCAGCCTCTGGCGCAGCCAGTACCGTGCAGGGTCCAGGAGGTGCTGTCGGCAACGGAAGAGTGCTGCCCACGCCTCAGGCAGGATGCCACCCACAGGCTCTGTCCCGGCATCTTCCTGTCCAGCTGGGGACAGTGCTCCCTGTGGAGAAGGTGGAATGGGCACCACAAGGCACCGAGGGCTGTTCTCGGCCAGGTGGAAGCGAGCTCTCCCTGCCCGGCAGTTGGTCTCTGGTCGCTCCTCAGGGGCTGTGATTTCAAACTGGATGTAGTCCTGCTCGCCCCGCTCAGAGAACCTGACAGTCTCCACAGGCCTGCTGCAGAGGGGGCATGCTGGGGTTGTCTTTGCCCACCGCAGGATGCAGCCCAGGCAGAACTGGTGGCGGCAGGGCAGGGTGGAAGCCAGGTCATTCCGAGCGTTGTGGCAGATGGGGCAGCTCCACTGTGTCTCCATGGCCATGTCTGGTCCCAGCACGCTGCAGGGAGCTGAGGACCAGGAGCTGCTCCCACTCACAGGCACTGTAAGGCTGGAGTCAGTCTGACCCAGGCTCTGGTAGCACCTAAGTATAATCAGCGAGGGACATGACATCACAATCTGTCCCCTCGTGATGTCACAATCTGCCACTCACTGATGTCACAATGCCTCTCACCTGAACATGAATAGCAAGGAATGCAAGGTCACAATCCACCACCCAGTAATGTATCCACCAACCAGTGGTGTCACAATGGGAAGTCCATCCCTGCATTCTCTTGTGCCTTCGCGCACATATCTTAATCATAAGTTTTTTGCTCACAAGGAGTTGAAAGAAAAACAAAAGGAAAGTGAAGGATAATACCACTTGGTTTCTACTACTGAGGTTTTGATTACAGTCCTCCAGTCTACAGCTTCGTATCCTCAACAAAATAGTTCTTGAATGCCATTAAATCAGTTTTTTCATCTCTAACTAGCTCATTAACCAGTTAACTATTCAACTTAACAGCTCCAAGAACAAAATAACAATTATGATTTCAAGTGAATCATAGTAAAAGGCTTAAAATCTTAAGGCTTAAAAGCTGCAACTTTGGATTGACTATGATCCAGATATATCCAGTATAGATACTGGATGTATTCAGTAGTGTGGCCAATAAAAGGCAAAGGGCTGTATGAAATAAAACTGGCTAAAGAATGCATTGCATCAGATATGTATCAGTAATATTTTCTGAAAGACTAATATTGCTTTGTAGTAATTCTGAAGGTCCTCCGATGCCTACATTTTTCTGCCCTTAAAATGTAAAAATCTTTCTGCTCTTGAAAGTGCGAGCATTCCCTAGGCTGTTAAAAGACTTTTGGAACATGACTTAATGTGGGAGGTGATCTCGCAGGAATGGAATGGACCTCTACCAGAAGTTTGCTAACACCCTGGCCGAATCCTGCCCAAGAGATGAGGAAGCTTGACCAGGACTGGGACTGTCTTTACCTATAAGGATTTACATGTTGCCATTGTTGGCAGGACTTTTTACATATCCATATTATCCCATTGCTGGAGACTTTGAAAAAATCATTCTGTTGTTTGTACCCCAGTTTCTATCCCTGTATGTTACCCTTATATGGTTAAAACCCCTCCTTTATCCCATATTAGTCCAATGTACCGCCCTCAATTGCCTTTTTTGGAGACTCTCCTCCCATTCCTTCCTTATATGTCCTAATCCCGCCTTTCTCCTAGAATGTTCTGTGGCTAATCCTATATAAGGGGAATGTCATTTTAATAAAGTGTTCACTGCCCATTGAGCTTTGGTTCTGTCTTTAATCTTTCTCCTGGGGCGGACGATCCTGTGCTCCTAGCAGGGCTGTGTCAACTTAAAATAAGAAGTATTTGTCAAATCTGTTATAAAACTTAGTGAAAACTTCTTGCAAAATTCACATTCCTGAACAGAACTAAGATGATTGTGCCTACACTGTATTCTTCACTACTGTCAGTGGAAACTAGGTATTATATACAGGTAAGATTCATGACACGATACTTTAGAGGCTCTGGACTACAAAAGCCCCATGAACAGGCTTAAACTAAGTCAGCCTTTAGTTAGGGGGATTCAAGAATTAGCGTCCGTTACCTTCAATATGCTGTCTTTTGAACTTCCCTGATACTAGTCAGTCCTTAGGATTTAATTATGTCATTAAATCAGTACTTGCTGAAAGGATTTTTTCTTCTTTGATACTACTAGCTAATAGTGTAAACTCTCATCTTATCAAAGGGTCACCACTCCCAGACTGCCAGAGATGTAACTCAAGAGACTTCTATTTTGTGGGTGAAAACGGAAGAAGGCTATGCTTCAATGATTCTTTAATAAAACAATAATTAAAAAAAATCCATCTTTACAACTCTTGCTGCATTCAAAATAGCCAGTTGCAAATGCAATAAAGGTTTGAAGATTGGAATAGAAAAGCCTATTTTCTGAACTATTTACTACTGAAAAAAACTGCTTACCTTACAAGCAACCAAAGTTATTTTCATTACATCTTACCTGAGCTGAGATGTTGGCCATCGAATTTTGGGACACGCCAGCCTGCATAAGGGATTAAAATGCTGCTGGAGGCTGAGCCAGCTGGTCTCTTCACATTGCAGGCAGTAACACAGAACAACTTTACCATTTACTAACTTATGCTAAATATCTTCCATTTCAACTTATGTGTCTTCACCACAGCTTTAGGATTTGTTCACATGTAACACCTTTCACAGAATGTAAAGGCTAAGCATCCTACAATTGGGGCAGCAGTAATAGGGCTTACTTAACAAGACACTCTACAATATTACTTAATGTCAGTAACTTCATTTTATAAGCTAAATGTTTAAGGCTTTCCATTGGGAATCAGAGTTATCTGATGGCATTTCAGAGACTAAAAGGTATTAAAATACAACAAATATATACTCTAATTTTATACAGCATGTAAACATAATAAAATATCCTGATCACAAGGGAGTTTTTTTCTACTTTAATTTTTCCTGAAGCTTTGCATAGGTACCAAAGATAATTTTTTTAATTTCTTTTTACCCTTACTATAAAAACACAGAACTGTAGAGCCAAAAGAAATGGAGGTATCTGTGACAACTGAGTCAATGGTCAAGAATGGTACTAACAAAGAGCTTGTCTTTTCTGAAACCTTACATAATTTCTGATTGCAAGGTGGACAGTAAGGGAGGAAGAAGAAAACTAAATTTTGGCCTTGTTTACTCTCCTGAGTTCAGTGAAGTTGCCATTGACTTATGATACCAGAAGGGAGAAAAGAATCTCATCCAAATGCTTCACACTCACAGAAAAATGTTTTCTATTGGGGTTTTGGCATGTTTTTTTTCACTAGCCACTTCATTCAAATCATTATGTATATATTCTGTGTTCAGAAAGTTAGTGGCCTTCACTTAACAGATGCATCTGAATTAATCAGATTCCAAGTGAGAACAAGAATTGAATCCTTTTCCATGGATTGTAATGTGCTAGGAGTCAGATGGAACGCAGAGCATGCCTGGAACCTATTTCACAATGACCCCCCCTGTGCACAGTCTGCAGCCTTAAGCAAAGGGGGATGAAATTGAGGGTGGAGCAGAGTGGAGACACCATAGCCAGCCTCTGTTGAAATCCTTATGTGAGATATCAGAGTGAAGGAAAATATGAGAATTGTTGGCTTCAAAGAATGCATATTCATCATATGCACGTATTTAAATCTTGTGTAATTGCAGAAATTGGTTCCAAAAATTTTTGTTCTTTCTCTCTTAAGAGAATTCCTCTGCACTACAAAGAAAGTACAATTGATTCACAACAAGATACTGTTGGAAATCACTGCCATGATCTTAACCAGTATCACTGATACAATGTAAATTACAGTCAAGGATTTTGACCAGAAACACAAAACACAATCACAGGAACCAGAATGAGGTTTATTAGCTTCCAGAAAAACACTGGGTTTGCATAGAAGAGACTGCTCCATTATAAAAGACTATTATTGGTAAATTAGCTTAATTCTTTCAGCTGTATACATTTCTCATGTTCCACAGGAGCTTTAATAAATTATCCCCAGAAATTTGCTGCATCCAAGCTTGACTTGATGTTGTGCATATTTTCCCTGCGTTGTTTGGTATAAACATTTGCTTCTCCCTTTTGCAGTCGTTGCTTCAGAGCAGCCTTTTGCTGCTTGGTCAGCTGACGTCTTATCTTCTGCTTCACCAGTTCCTACAAACAAACAACTCGGCATCAGAACTTTCTTTAGACCATTTAGCACCACAAGACAACAACAGCACTTTTTCAGCACCAACATGAACATAATGTTGACTGCAGAAAGGACATGCAGAGTTGCTTCCTTGTAAGAAAATCATTAAACAAATCAGCTGACTTAAAAGCGAGATTCTTTGCTATGGACAAAGTCTGCATGGAGTGCTGCATGTGTGTTAAATGTCATATCCCAAGGATGCCCAGCATCAAAAGGAGTTATCTATGCTATTGTCTTCTCATACTCTTAGGTCTAATAAATAGCATTTTAAATCCTTCCTTAGAGTTTTAAGTGTCTTTTCTTACAGAGATGATAAAGGACCAACATCTCTGATGCAAAACACATTCCTTCCACAAAAATGTAAAAGCTGATAATATCCTAGAACACTTCATGTCCAGCACTAATTATTTGGTTTGTGCCTATTTTTTTTTTAGTACCCTGGTTTTCCTAAAGTTTAGATTACAAAGATCTGAGTGCTTCTAATGGAAAACAACAACTCCTTGCCACAAGTGTGGCTAAGACAGATAGGCAGGGCAGTCAGGAGTGATTTACAATTCCTGCTCCAGTTTTTCTGTTGTGAGGCTCTCTCCTGGTAAATATCCACAAGGTCAGGACTGTCTCCTGCCTCCACAGTATAAGCACTGAAAAACAGTGACTGCCATTTACACAGAACTGCAGTAGTTTTATGAAATTTCATGTTACTTGCACCTGTGCTTCATTCTGCTATGGATGACATGGTAACAGTCTTTGTAAAGCTGATAAATGCCAGAGGACAGTTTTATAAATAGGTGCTGGCAGCTATGTGCAATTTAACGTGGTCTGAGAGTAATAAGAGCATAACAACAACATTTACCGGAGGAATGGTGGAGCAGCTCCCAACGCTTCTCACTGATGAGATACTTTTAGTCCTTGTTCTGTGCCCAGCAACAGGAACGACACACTCCTCACTAATAAAACATATAAATCAATGTGTTATTCCACTAGCAAGACAAATATCCTTTGCCTTTACGAGCACTGTGTTTGAGTCTTAACCTTATGGGATATAACCTGAAAACTCACAACAGAACATACCAAGTGCTAGAAAACATTTTAAATATTAACACTAGTTTTTCAAAACAGGCATTTCATGAAAGGAAGAAATTTGTAGCCCAACAGTCACATGTATCAAGCACACAAAAGAAAGCCTCAGGGCACTAAGAAAACATTTTATATTCTGCACAATGTTTTGACGAGTCATTTAACTGAAAAGCAAAAAACCAGATGAGGACTGTGAGCTTGATCGACGCATCCAGGTACATGGTGAGCTGGCAAACTCAGGAATTAAATTTCACATAAAGTGGCTAGTTGAAAGGTGTAAGCAGGAATTTCTAAGTATGTTGGGAGAGGAATTAAAAGCTAGAACAACACACAGTGCAATGGATTTCAATACTACAGTTCAAGGCACTTGTTTTTGCTAACTTCAGCTCAGTGAGCAGCAGAACACTTTGACACAGAGTATTTGAACTATAAACTTACTCATAAAAGTTATTAAGAAGTACAATTTTAACATAAAGAATTCCTCCATTATCAATATTAACTGAAATAAAAAGGGGAAAAAAACCCACCACATAAAATAGGTTGGTCTATGAAGTGCAACACCTGTTTTCTCATTAGACACTATTACACAGCTAGACAATCATGAGACCAACAGGAGAGATATTCACAGCAATGTTTTCAAAATAAACTGCATTTTTAGTCTTCAGTTTAAACAAGGGTAGCTGAAGAGTCCTTCTTGAGCTGCTTGAAAGATTCACATTTACTGGGAGGAGGGGAGGAACCACATCCACTCCTATATAGTAATTATGAATTTTTACCTGTAATGCATGAACTCCTCATTTAAAGTTGATGAGTCAATCAGCTCTGGGCACTCATCTTCGTTCTCCTTGTCCTTACAGGACCCTCCCTGACCCCTCTGATTTTCCACTTCAGCAGCATTTTCGTTTATGCTTTTGCCTTTAAAAGAAGCAATCGCAGAACTCTCTGAATCTCCACTGCACTTCCAAAGCATAGCTTGCCCTCCAGCTTTCTCCAAGGCTGAACTCAACTCTGCCATACTTAGTCTTTGTGTATTTTCTCTACTTTCAGCTGTATCAGCCTCTTCCTCGCTGCTACACAAACTGTTGTCAGAGTTCCTTCTTTCAGAGAAATCACCCACTTCGTACATGAAGTCTTCATTATTTTCTCCGTCTTTGCTGAAGAAGTTGAGCTCGTTCTCACCATCTTCTACAAGCTCTGGTACCTCTGTTGTGTTATCCTTGTCAGAACCTGGTGGATAAAGCAGGTCATCATCTTCCTGCATTTCTTTTGTGTAGCCGCTGGCAGCAATCTCTTTATCAAGAGAACACTCTCTCCTGTGAAAGAGGGATGTTTGCTTTAATTAGGCTAAATTATCAAGCTACCAATGTGCTACATTTTGGATTAAAAATGCTAATCAAGTTAGACTGTAATTACCTATACTGTTAACAAAGAGGACGTACTCTGCTGAAACACACACATGATAATGCTGCGCTTTAGGTAAAGTATAAACAGAATGTGACCTGAGAGAAGAAAACTTCTACAGAAGATGATTCCATCACCACAACCTGCATTTATGTTTATTTATAAGAAATTGTTTTACTTTAGCAGGAAAACCATTTGGTTTTAAGGTCAAAGTATGCTGAAGCAAACAGAGTAATAAATTCTCGCTGACACACAGAGAATGACTCAAGTGTGGGACCCCTTTGGAAAAGTGCTCAGAATGAAATGAAGCCATTTTCATTGCAACAGCTTCGGTCTTAAAATGAGTGAAATATTGCTTTACTTTTCCAAAGGGAAAAAAGATATTAGGAAGAAAAGTTTGAATGTAATGCTTGAAGAGGCAGTCACCATACTTCTGAGCATTTTAAAAACAGATTTAAAATTGAAACCCAGATTAATCCTCAGTATAACAGAACTGTCAAATAGGCTGATTCTGCATCATTGTTAACATTACCTGGCCATGAGCAATCTTTCAGATTTATGTCTCTTCCTTTGTTGCAAGAAGACAGACAAAGGAGACAGTACAGCATTTCAAATCACACTTTAGCTTTTGAATACCACTTACAGTAACTTTGGTTGAAGAAAACACAACAGGAATTACAAAAATATACTTTAAAATTGCATAGTTGGGCCTATTTTTTTTTTATTATTGTACATGCATTTCTCACAGGCACCCATTTGTTCTCCCCAAAACCAACACTAATGCCATAAATAACAGAACTCAAGTTCATCTGTTTGTTTCTACCTGATGTCTTTGAAAGTTGGGAAGAGCTCACTCTCATAGTTGAAACGTTTCTTAAAAAACTCCTTAATACAGTTAACATCTCTGTCAAAATACCTGTTAAAAGGACAGAATTTTACAAACAACAAAAAAAAAATCCATGAAATCTACTGCACTGAGAAACTTTTACCCTATGTTTCTTGTCTTTTACTGCTTTTTTTTTTTTAATTATTTCTATCAGTGACCACAATACAACAATCTAGGAAAAGAAACTGGATACATTTTAAATTTGTTTCCAAACTGAACAACGTTATTATCTTTGAAAAAACAATTAATTATGTATTTATTCTACAGAGACATTTCTACCTATTCTTTGTTTGGAATGTTACTTGTGCTGTATCACAACAGTGACAGAAAACGAAACAGACTTTTGGAAACAAGCCGTGGTTGACTGTTTGCTGTCACCAGCATTTACTTGGAAAACACCTTTAAATTTGAACCCACCACTCAGCATTTGCATGGGATGTTGACATCATCTGAGGGAAATCAATCAAAGTAGCATGATCATCATTATCCAAGATGAGATTAAATTCATTGAAGTCTCCATGAATCAGACCATGATTGGCAAGTTTTACAATCAGATCCATTAATTCACTGTAGACAGCAGCTGGATCCTCCATGTGGTGCACCTGGCACCTGAAAAGTTAAATAAAATATTCTGAACTTTGGAAGACTTAAATTAAAAATACAGACAAGATATATCAAGTACATCTGACAGAATACCAGGGTAATTCAAGTTAAAAAGGCCCTCAGGTCTCAGGTCCAATACCCTCCTCAAAGCCAAGTCAACTTTGAGACCAGAACAAATTGCTCAGGTCTGTGTCTAGTTGGGATAGAAAAATCCCAGGGATGGAGAGAGACTCTGCAACCTCCCCAGGCAACCTGTGCCACTGCCTCTCTGTCCTCAACAGGGAAAAATGTCTCCTTATACCCAGGCTAAATCTCAATTAAACTCACACTCACTGCCTCCCATCAAGCACCACTGTCATAATGCATTATTTAAATATTGGATCAGTAAACTTTTATGTCTCTCCTGTTTTAGGTAATCTTATGGTCTCAGTAGAAATTAAGTAATTAAGGAATAAATTTCTTACTTGGACTAAGAAAAAAACCATTTCTCTGAATAAAAATAGAAGCAAAACCATATCAAATAAAATATTAGTGAGCATGGGCTGGAGGGCATTATTCAGCACAGTGAAGTCAGAATTCATTCACAAGACAAGGAAAAACCTGTTACCTTTCTTAACTTAGCATTGTTAGGGTCTCTGTAACACAGCTAATTAAACCTTCACTACTTACAAAGGATAGCCATCAACAAGTTCCATAACAACTGCATGCCTGTTGTAGTCTATGGGTCTTGGAACAGGAAAATTTCTGTCATGCAAAGCCTGGAGAGAGGCAACACAATGAAAAATTAAAATTAAATAGTTAAGAAAACATCATGTATATTGACATCTAAGTACCTTTTTAAGTATTAATAATCAGAATTACACCACACTGAAGATTAACCAAAGGTAGGTCGTAATATTTTGAAGCTCTCCTGTTTGCCTTTTCTAATGCACATTTATCCATTCACTCGATCCACTCAACTTTTTTATGGGTTCATTCTCTGCTTACTCATTCTATTGGTACCAGTGCATTTTTTTATAAGATAGAGTCCCAAGTTAAAGTAGTATAAATACACCTTTTGTTATTTAAGTATTACACTATTACTGCTTTTCAGCACACAATTAATCCACCCCCAACCCTCTGTTCAGAGAAACATGACCCCCACAATTATAATCCCACAAGTTCTGACCACATACTGCTTTACCAGTTGGACCACCTAAACTTAAAAAAAAGTCCTAATGAGGGTGTTAGCTCTTTCTCTCTCTGTGGAGGCCACTGGTAGAGCCCACCATGGGGATTTTTTTGGAGAAAAAAGAATATCATATTTAATATATATATACTTCTCTTGAACAGCACAAAGGGAAAAAGGAAAACTAGTTTTTTATAAATAGTTTTTCACTGTCATATTTCAATCACTGTACACTATCTGTGTTTTTTTCAGCAGGTCAAAAAATCCATAACCCTGAGAGTGACAATATATTCTTGGAAATTAAATCTTTCCCCACAGTGCAGGACAAAGTGTGCCTTTTCAGATCAAAACATTAGTCCGGACTAAAAGATTTCCCTCAACAGTACAGCAACAGCTGAAAACAGAGTAGATTAAAAGATAAAAGAATTTTAAAAAATTTCAGCTGTTTGCAAGTTTATGCAATGAATTTTAAAGGAAAAACTACAGAGCTGGTGAAACATAAATTATCTATCCATAAACAACGTCAAACTCAAATTCATTGACGTTGTGCTTCTGTTCCACGTGATTTCCATGGCAAAGCCTATAGAAATTGTACAGAACATATAGCATTGAAAGTCTTTGAAATGTTTACTCTAAGTCCATCAGGGGAAAATAAAAAATAAAGCCTAAATCCTAACAGTCATGAAAACACAGACTGATCAAAAGGCAGTCTGAAAGGCACCTTCCACTCTCTTACACCACTGCTGACACTGTGAGTGGCCACCTACCTTCATGTAGGCAAACTCCTTCATTGCTGCTATCCTAGATAAATACAGCCACGACATTTTGTGTCTGTGCTTGTGGTAGTCACGCTTATTCTTCAAACTGCGGAAGGAGGTTCTTCCAAGGCGGTGTAATTTCAGTGCAAACTGTTGCTCCTCTTCATTTGCAACAATATAAATGTCTGGAAGACACACAAGGGCATGAATCTAAGGAAAAAATGAGCTACAAGCTACAGTAACTTTGTTACTTCTCACCATTTCTCGCAAGGCACGTTCTACTACAGTAAAGGCAGCTGAATTTACAGCGTATCAGAGATCTGAACATGAAGAAGTTACTGTTGAAGAGTTCATGTCACTCCACTAGGAGAACTAGTGATGTACTGTGGAACATGTTTCAGAGTTCAACTTTTCAGAGAAAAATCTTTCAGCTCAAGATTCCTACATTCAGGTTTAACACCCCTGTACTATCTGCACAGCAAAGGGCTCTTCTTGAGGGAAATCCAGGGCAAATGCTGTTCTTAATTACACTCTGTAGGAGCCACTTCTTTCTGCTGAGCAGACAGCCAACCCAAGGAGGCAGAGTCTTAATTTAAACACTGTTAACAAATAGCCTATGTGTCATTCGAGCATTTGTCCCCCAATAATCCCCTTCTCCAATTACAGAAGTTACATCCTGTGTCAAATTACATGAACACAGGAGGAACCAAGATAGTGTTCCAATGGTTTTGAGCCTATTTTACTTTACTGCCTTATTTTTAAGTGGGATGAAAAAGCTGGAATTTTGTTTTTGCTAAAATGGTTTGAAATTCTTCACAAAGCACGAGACAAGCAGCATCTGCTTGCAAAGCACCTTTTTAAGTGATGAACTAAGAACCAGACAAAATGGGCAAAAGACAAAAGCATTCTTGTTAAGAAATATTCAAATGTAGCCAAAAGCCTCACGTACCATTTGAACAACAGACGTTGGTGTTTCACAGATTAACTGATGCAGCTACCCAGAGGAAAACTCAACTAATTTCTAGCAAAATATTTGCAACATTAAACCTGCGTCTGCTTAAAAAAACTTATTAAAAATGTTATTTTATTTACCTGATTCTTTGCCAACACCCATCTGGTTTCCTACAGAAGTGATGACTTGTCTGGAAGAGAGAGTTTTCAGAGCCAAGTAATCATATCCTGCATTAGTTAACCGGTAACCCTGGACAGCTGGGTAGAAATAGAACACAAGACATTTCATTCCTTATTATGCATACATCACATTTGAAATAAGCCTCATTTTAGTCTTGCTTCAGCTTACACCCAAGTAGTATTTCACCCCTTGGCTCCTTATCAGTCCAATTTCACTGAAAGGTAAAGATGTTTGAATTGCCACAACTTATGAAAATTGACAGCTGTGCAAGAGACAGAAGTGCTGCCACTCTCTAAAAGAGGAAATAGCAGTACCTTAAACAGCCTGGGAAAAGCCAGCATTTGGAAAGACACACATATAGGAGACAGAGCAGGGAGCTGGCATTGTTGTGATGAACTACAGAGACCCTTTAATCCTCTGAAGAACCGGGACAGAAGAAACAGGTATTTCCTGCAGACTCCCCCACTATGTTTGCAGGGCCAGATGCAAGTAAAAGGCTGAAGGGAATGGGGAAAGGCCTGCACAGCTTGCTACATAAAAACTGCTTCAGTAGCTGTTCCTGGGGGATGAAATGTCCAAGGCCTCTGCAGTCTGTTCCAGAACTGTAAGGATGAAACTCACTTGGGTTGATTACTACATACACTTGAACATTGCTTTAACTGATGATTCTTTTTATTTTATTCTGAGCAAAAAAGCTAGTGAACTGTCTATCTCTTTTCTGCTTGTCATCTCTGCAGGTACGCCAGCTCAGCAGACACAGCACTTGGTGCTGCACAAACCCACATTCCCAGGGCAAATCCAAGAGAAGGCAACACAACTGCTCACCTGTACCTGTTGCGCAGGTACAACTGTGAGGCATTTGGAACAGACTGAGAGAGGGAGTCCCAACACAAAATTCAAACTCACTTTTGGTTCGTTCATAAGCCAGAAGTTTGTGCTTCACCAGCTCCCTCAGAATTTTATTGCAGCCGCCGTGTTTGAGGTTGGCAATGGAAGCAATCAAGCTGGCAGGAACTATTTCATGGTTCTTCATGCCCATTTCCACCTAAAAGGAGATAAACAAAAATAATTTGTCAGCCAATCCAGCCTGGGGAATTCTTCAGTTACAGCCAAAAGATGAGAGTGGCTGATTAAATTTTAGTCCCAGCCACCATGAGCTGGTGATGCTGATGATGTAACCTTGCCGGGGGTGTGTGACCCCCCTGGGCATCCCCAAGGAACCCCTGGGACTACCTGAGCATCCCCAGTGACCCACTGAACATCTCCAACAACCACCCAGGACCCCTTGGGCATTCTCCATTATCACCTGGGCATCCCCAGTGACCACCTGAGCATTCCCTGGGCATCCCCAAGGACACCTTGAAACATCTGCAGTAATCCTCTGAGCCTCCCCACAGACCATTCGGGAGGCAATGGACATGCCCAGCAACCACCTAGGACCCCCTGGGCATCCTCAGGGATCCCCTGGGCATCCCCAGCAACTACCTGGGACCCCCTGGGCATCCCCAGCTACCCTCTACGCATCCACAGTGACCACTAGGGACCTCCTGGGTGGCATCCCGAGTGACCACGTGAGCAACCCCACAGTGTCCCCAGGGACGAGCCGGGACCCCTTGAGCACCCTCAGCATCTCCCTCGGCATCCCCTGGGACACGTTGCGCATCCTCAAGAAGCACCTTAAGCATTCCCAGGGACTACCTGGGACACGCTGGGCATCCCCAGCGAACCCCTGGACATCCCCAGCGATGGCCTGAGCATCTCCAGGGATCCCCTGAGCATCCCCAGGAAGCACCAGGGACCCCTTGGGCATCCCAAGCGACTACCTGAGCATCCTCTGGGCATCCCCAGCGATCCCTGGGCACTCCCAGAGACCACCTCAGCACCGCCAGCGCCCCCCTGCCCTCACTGCTCCCTCCCATCTGGGCGCCCGAAGGAGATTTCGGCCCGACCANNNGCCCGGAGGCGATTTCGGCCCGACCAGGTCCCTGTTCCCCAGCGCGGAGCCCCGGGGGGGGGGTCCGGGGGGTGGAGGGAGAGGGGGCACGACACCACACGCGGGTCCCGCCCGGCCCGGCCCGGCCCCGCTCACCGCCGTCAGCACCCTGAAGTGCTCCCGGGACAGATACCGCAGCATCACCACGTTCAGCTTCCCCATGGCCGCGGCGTGGGGGGCGAGGGGGAGGAAAAACAGGAGGAAAAATAGAGAAAGAAAAAACGGGGAGGAAAAGGAGGAGAAGGAGGGGGAGGGCGTAGGACGCGTGCGCACAGCGACTCCCCAGGTGGGTCCTGGCAGTTGCGTGAGCGCTCCTGTCTCAGATCAGCGTAATATTTTTGTGCTCTTTCCTCCTCACTGAGCCGGGATCGACCAAGAGCCGAAAGGGAGCCAGACGCCGCTCCTAAATCGGCATCTCCTCCATTTCATCCCTTCCCGTTGCGGGGGGGAAGTTGTTTGTGCGGCGCGCACGCCTCTGCCAGGACCTGCCCCAGGAATGGCCGCTGCTCCCTCGTCGTGGGACAGCCCGGAAGAATGTGGGATTCCAGGGAATCGGTGTCGTTTGGGGTGGGAAAGAGTCTGTCACCCGACACCACCCTGACAGCCAGACCAGGGCATTGAGTGCCGCGTCCAGTAAAGCGAAGCATAAATAAACATTACATACATATGTATACAGTCATATATAAATATTCAAACATATATAAACATACAACATTATAAACATACAAATATGCAAACATGCAAACATATATAAGCATCCAAATATATATAAACATATAACATAAGGGATAATTTCTCTCATAGAGAAGGCTTGTAAAATTCTCTCACAGAGAAATTATCTTCTTTTTGTATTAGAAAAAAGAGCTTTAGGATCCCCAGATAATACGATACCAACACTATAAAAATATTTTATCTGCTTATAACTGATGTAATATCAATTATATTAAAATGTGTGTGTGCAAACCTTGGAGTCTTGTTTTTGGAAACGAGCTGCTTCTGCTGTTCCAGCCAGAGGAAAATGAGAATGTGCTTAGAATGGACATGACAGCAGTACTGGTGGAGACTGGAATTTTGCTAAAGCTACTAAGCCCAGATTCCTGCATTAAACGTGCTTTTTCCCTTCTTCTTTCATTTAGAGCTGTCCTTCACTTCCTTTTTAGTTGTCAAGTGTGTATTGTTAAGTTACCTAAGCAATGACAGGTGTGATGGAAAATGTTGTATCACTGGAGTTGGTCAGAAATGATCATGTGGGACCAGCAGAAGAGTATTAAAAATTCAGCCTTAAAATGAAAGCTTCCAGCTGTATAAAAATGATCAAATCTTCATGATGTATTTAACACAAATATTCAAAACCTTTTCCCACAAAACTGCTCTTCTCTATTACATGTCAAAATCCATCTGTGGGCTCACAACGTTACTTGCCAAAAATCTACCTTTTTTTTTTTTTGGTATGAAGAGTTTGCATACAAACATTATTAGTACATCATCTTGTTTCATACATTTTGTACAAAAATGCACTGAATTTGGCAGGTATTAAAATGTGACACAATTTGTATAATTTAAAATTTTAGTATAATTCATGAGTGTTTAAAGGAATACAAATAAAATATTTCAGTACAGAAACAAATGTGGTCTTTGTAAACTGACTGCATTTAAAAATGTTCTATACCAGGGGTATTTTACAATGCTTGAAGAACTGACATTTTAAAGGATGCCAGTTAGTTGGTTTTTGGTTTTTTTTTTGGTTAGTGGTTTGTTGGTTGGGGTTTTTTGTGGCAGTTTGGAAAAGCAGTAAGATTTTTAGGTGATTTACAGCTGGAACAACGTTTCATGTCAGTTTGGTGTGAAATAATCAGTAAGGAAGTTATGATCAAAATAGTCAAACTAATCATACAAATGGCTCAACGTGTACATATTTCTGTATGATCACATCTTATTTCTGAACCTTTTTCTTCTTGTAGGTCAGTGGCACCCAGTACCTAGTGTGCCACTCATATTTTGCACTTAGAGGAGAAATCCTTCACTAGGGTGAGCACTGAAGATGTCAGAAATTAGTCAGTGGTAGTTGCCAGTGAAAAAAATATTTAGGAGAGGGCATCAGACAAAGGCATGCATGTGATACTTTTGCAGCACACTCACCCAGCAGTTTGCAGCTCAGACACTTCCTGAATATATGTTTGTGTTTGATAGCTCTCCTTGTTTTTCTGGGGCTTGGATTATTTTTGAACATTTGAAAAGCTCAGTATGGCACAAAACTGGGCAACAAGAAGTTTCATGGCTTAATTACAGGAGAAACATGCCCTGCATGCTTTAAATCTGCTACTTGCATTGTATGCCACTCTTCACTGTTACCTTAAAATACACAGATACAATTCAAGTTGCTTTTATTCAGGCTGTCCATATCTCTTGCTTTGGTGTGGGATGCTATATTTGCCACGCAAGTAGAGGGTTCATCCATACACTTGCTGAGCCCCATTTTTAGTCCATTTAGTCTTTTTCTCAGATCTCTTCTTTCAGTGCAAGTGCAGCTGCTCCTACATCAAATTTAATCAGAAGAGGGCAGCATATCACTTATTTTGACAAATTGTTTTGCACCATTTCACACTCAAAAATGAGAGTACAGCTTGTGGGGCCCTGAGAAAATGCCCTGATGAGGATTTGCCTTTCAGCTCTGCTCACTGTTCAGCCTCCAGAGCATGATACAAGCAGTTCTACAGGTAATGAACACATTTTCCCTTAACCTAATTAAAAATAATAATGTCAACCTTATCGCCTCAAATGCAAAAAAATAATATCCTGGAAGATTTTTACTAGGTCTCGGGGGAATTTTAAAAGACCACTTTCTGTATGCAGTTAAAATTGCCTGAAGTGGCGTAATTTTATTCAATTGCATAGAAGTACACCTTATTTATAAACCTTCTATTTTTAGGGTTGTAAAATGTCTCGGCTGATGGCTGATGATCTGCTTGGCAAGAAGTTACTTGCAAGAAGAGGAGCTTTAGTTCAGCAAAGGTAGGTGGAGGGAAATGCAAAATATTGTCATATCCTGGAGCTGTCTCTTCCACTATGTGTGGAAAATGGCATTCAAGACTGGACCCCAAAATAAGGCATATCTGTTGTGTGCACACATCTCTGAAGATGTGTATACAGCCCTGTGTCCATTTGGAGCTGCACAGGTTGAAAGGATCAGTCAGTCACATACCTATGTCTGCTTGCAGGGAGAAAGATTCAGTTTCTGAAAGCATCACTTGGATGTTGGGTAAAGTAGTGGGATTTTGTTCATGCGTTTTTTTGTCATTGTCAGTGCTATTTTTATGTCAAACTACACACATGGAATTTGTCACTACACGAAACATGTTTGCTTGGATGGATAGTTTTGCTAACCTTTGAAGTTTTCAGCTTTAAACTGGAAACATGCATACCCATAATCTATCTGTACTCAGTGGATCAAAGCTTATTTCAACATTGATGTAGAGAGGTAAGATGACTGCAGAAAGCAGTTGATCATGAAGCTATTCTGTAGAAGGGAAGAGTATCCTGGTAGAAAAAGGAAATTTCTTAAAGTGGTGATGAAAGATTCACCTTGGCTTCTCACCAACCACATCTGTTTTATTTGGCAGTAAATTAGATTAATTTTTCCCAAGTGGAGCCTGTCTGGCCCACAACGGTAGCTGGTAATCAACCTCCCTGCCATTATCTCATCCCAAGAGCTTTCTCATCCTGTGTCCTGCCCCATCCTGGGTGAGAGCCCAGCCCTTCACCATGGTTAAAACTCCTCAATCCTAAGTTTGCTGCCAGCCACATGTTTGGTAGAGACTGTTCCATGAGACCTTCTGCATCATCACAGACCAAGAAGAGCTGGAATTGGTGGGCCAGATGAGTGCCCCTCACTCTTCTCTTCCCTGTGTTTTGGAACATGACAATATTTGAATATCTCAGATAGGGTTTGAATTCCTCAAAGCAGGAGATAGACTGGGGTATTATGCTGATATTCTCTGTTTCCCTCATTAACCTCAGCATGGTAGTGACACAACTCAGATTGAGAAGAGAGTGTATCACATCCAGGTCAGAATTTAGCCCTAACTTCTCATGGGGAACAGATGAAATAACAGACTGGAAACCCTACAGCTGAGATCTGCAGAGAGGGGCCAACAAAACAGTTGTCATTAGAAGCTCATTAAGCAGCTGAATTTTATATCAACCTATAAAAATGAAAGCTTTTCCAGTAAGTGATGGTACATACTTCATAAATACTTCACTAATTGGTGGCAACTTTTGATGTCCCTAAGCCCAAATCTTGTCTTTCACAGTATTAAAATCCCCATTTATCACCTTGGCAACAGAGAAGTGACATTATTATGATTGATTTAATCACTGCCTGTAAAATCACTTTGGGAAGATGCTTGCATTAGGTCCTTCAAAGTTGTGCACAGTTAAAAGACCAAAAGTTTCCAACAGCTCGGATGAGAAGCAACATGTGTAATTCTTCTCTCTTATTTATAGGTAATATGTACAGGACAGGATTTTATGTGCAGAGATGTCACACAGCCAAAACCGTGGAGGAATGAAATCACGTTTTAATACTTCATGTGTTTGTGTCAGAGTACTTACAAGAACAGGTCTGGTTCACTTGAGCTGTGTCCAAGTGAAGAAAGTCTCTCTCTCCTGGAAGCAGAGGAGACACAAGGCAGTTTTGAGAACAATGAGTATCACAATGAGTTTAAGCAAAATCAGGTTGTAACAAAAATACTTTATGCCATACAGAAGCTTGCAGAAAACTGAAATTCCCACTTTTCCTCCCTCTAGAGCATTTAAAATCCTGTGTTAGTAGTAAATAGCATTGCTTTCATTTAGATGAAGAAACCCAATTTTTGAAAACAAAGGCCAAAAAAAGGGTATTAATCTTTGCATCATCATTTCCCTGTACAAGCCAACAGCAGAACGGATGAAATGCTTTAAGGAACTTGATGTCAGTCCCTTCTCTGCTTTGCGTATCTGGATGAATAGGATTCAGTTACTATAAAAAATCTATGGTGACATCTCAGCTTGGCTACAGCTTTGAGATGGATATGCCTAGATCTTGTCCCACAGTGAACTCACCCAAAAGACCAAACACTCTTTAAATGCCGACCAAGTGTGCCTTGCCGTTTACTTTGTAAAAAAAACAGGAACAAAAGCTGTTTGCAGCTCACTCTTCCATGACCCCTGTGCCTTTAGAAGAATCCCTTACACATCTGGAGTTAGGCCATGGAGCTGGAGTGAACTAGGGTCTGCATCTGGATGGAACACACTTCTATCATTATGTCTGGGGACAGAGGCACGTAAGTAGATAAAAAATCCTCCAGAATTTAAGGACTGGAAATATCTATTCTTCGTCATAGTCTTTAATTTCAATTTTAAACTTTTCCATTTTCAAATTACCTATGCCAAAGTTCTCAACAGCCCCATGTAGGTCACGATGTCCTGAACAGCAGCTGTGAGAGTACAAAAATCCCAGTCACACTGCAGGGCTCTATAAAGAGCATGCTGGAGTCCTTCGAATCACCTCTCTAGCAGCCCTCTGCTTTGTTATAAAGAGTGCACTGGGAAGTCTGTTCCTCTTCAAAACTGGGATGTGGGGGATATGGGAAAAGGCATGGAAAAAAGCTCTGAGCCACATTAAAGCTCTGAGGACATTAAAGATGACAAATTTTTCAAGATAAATGAACTGCTCCTCTTACAACTAAAATTAGAATCATAGAATCACAGAAATGTTTAGGTTGGAAAAGACCTAAGATCATCAAGTCGAACTGTTAACCTAGCACTGCCAAGTCCACCACTAAACCATGACCCCAAGTGCCACATCCATGTGTCTCTTTAAAACCTCCAGGAATGGGGACTCCACCTGGAGAGCCCGTTCCAACCCTTCCAGTGTCCTATTTCCAAAGAAACACTGTCTTTTATTGCACCTGAGATATGGATCTTTCATGAGAATAAAAATAACACAGAACCAAGTAATTCTGTGACTCTGCACAGGTGACAGGAGATACGAATGAAAGGTGCCAAATAGAGTTTTATTTTAATACTCCTTAACATCTGAAGATTCTTCCTAATGAGTCAAACAGAGATTCCCTGACAAACTATGTTTTAGGAGAAATTAAAGTTATCCTGCTGGCAGGACAGGGTGGCCACTTCTTATGTAATTCAACTGCAAAGGGATGAAAAGTGTTTTTCCCCTCATTTCTTCACTTAAGTCTCTGTAACTGTGTTTGATATTTTGGATGTTGTGATGGATTTTACTTGCATTTTTACATTAACTTGGCTTGAGTTAAGAATGATTTCACAGTAAACTGGCTAGCAAGACATTCTTCAGACAGCAGCACAGGGCACATGTAAACCTGGGCATTGGGACACCCTCTGCCTCCCAGAGGTGAACTGGGAGGAGAAGAATCTGTAGTTGACAGAGTCTCTCCTGGAAAGGGCTGAGGGCTGATGTGTTTCTGGTGTTGTGGTGGAGAGGTCTGAATTTTATAAATAAGATGTTGAGAGAGTTAGAGAGATGGGACAAACTGTGTTTATCCTTATACCTTTTCTAATAAATAAGCACGGCCTGATCACAGTCTAATCAATAGTTGGGGAATCTCTGTTTGATTCATTACAATCTTCTTCAAAAACCAAACCATATGGAAAGGGAGATGTGCTGTGCTAGATCGTAATCCTAAAGTCTGTGCTAAGTCCTCAGACTTTATATACAGATTTCTCTTACCCTAAAGCTATGTCTGCTCAGTCTTTTGCAGACAGAATTAAACTGGCTCTGGCTGCCAGCTGTGATCCAGCTCTGAGCCTGAAGTCAGTCTCTCAGCAAGACTCACCAGCCTGGGCACTGCTCTGTGCTCTTTCCAACAGATTTGGCTGGCATACAGTGGCATGGAAGCACAGGCAGCGGCTTGGCTGGTCTGCAGAGAATATGTGGGCTGGCTCTAAATTTGTTGAAGCAGGTTTTTCTCCCCTGTATTTGGAGCACACACTGTCTGCTGCCTTTCTAGTAGACAGCAGTTCTCTCTCTGCAGCAAAGTCATTAAACCATTATCTTTTCCTTTATCAAAAGAGCAGCTCTCCACACTGGCTTTTTTATTTTTTTCCTTTTGATTCTGTAGTGTCTCTGCTCATAAGTGCTCTAACATCACCCACTTGTAATTTGCCACTGTTGATTTTTTTTCAGCATCTATTTCAGGCTGTTTGTATCTCTGCTCTACACAGAAATCTGAGGAAATTATTTCATCTCAAGCATTACGACAAGAAACAGACAGTGAGGTAGAGCTACAAAAGGCAAAATGAGGTACAGAGACAATTATTTTACTTCAGCCCTCACTGTGGTTGCCAGGAGACACATTGACCTGATCAGATCACTGACCCTATCTGTCCTTCAGTAGGTAAGTCCAAAAAAAAGGACGGGATGCTTAGCAACTCTTAAAAGATCTTCATCTGTAATT
Source organism: Cephalopterus ornatus (assembly GCA_013396775.1). Lineage (NCBI taxonomy): Eukaryota > Metazoa > Chordata > Aves > Passeriformes > Cotingidae > Cephalopterus > Cephalopterus ornatus. The sequence continues at coordinate 32,047 of VZRE01004611.1, forward strand.
TCTGATACAGTATTTTGAAGAGCTGCACAAATATATTTGTATAGATGTGTATCTGTATCTGTACATTAAAAAAATGTCACTTGTGCCTTGTGATCATTTTCAAGACACTGCAGTTCCTGTTAGATGCCTGAAAACTGCCACACTTTCACACAAGTTTTTGTTTAAAATGTCCAACAGTTATGTAGTTTCTAAAAGAAGCAAACTAATGTGCAAAAAACAAGAATTAAGCAAGAAATAACCCAACAATCTGTGTAATTTCCAAAGTGAGCAGTAAAAAAGAGAATACAAAATTCACAATAAAAAATTGCAAAAATGTGACACATGTACAGTAGATGCTCTGTAATTTAAGTCAGACAAGTGCCCAGACTGGTTATCTGCTATGGTAGAAAAAGACATTTATGTGAGAAAAAATAACTGTCTTCAGAATTGTGAGATCCTGGATCCAAATCTCACTGAATTATTGATATGGGTCAGGACTGACTCACCGTGAGTGTGTGTGTGCCCGTGGGGAAGGGCTGGGCCTGGCTGAGGTCCATGGTAAGGCTGCACATCAGGCCCGTGCTGAGGGCACAGGGCAGAGCTGAAGGCAAGGGCTGTGCCCAGGCAGAGCACAGGGCAGAGCTGCAGCCCTGCAGCCGGGCTGTCAGTCGGGGCACAGCTGCCTGGTCACCCACCCACACCACAGCCCTGCAGCCTGAGAGGGGCTACAGCACAGCTCACGGGGGCCTGGAAGGCACTGACGGGATATCCTGCCTGGGAGGGAAAACTGGACTCTGTAAATACACGAGATTCCCTGGGGTCTCCCTGTCTCTCTCTTCTCCCT
>VZRE01004618.1:0-12532 GCA_013396775.1 Cephalopterus ornatus
CCGCTGAGGGCCCCGGGGCTCCATGGCCGGGGTCCCGCCGCCCCCTCAGCGCCCTCCCGGCCCCCGCTGTCCCCGCAGACACCGCCGGACACACACACTCGGGCCACCAACGCCCCTCCCCGGCACCCACTCGGCCACGCGAGGCCCGGTCCCTCGCACTCGCGGCCGCGCCAGCCCTGCAGGTGCCTCAGGAGGTGTCGCGGAGCAGCTCCAAGGTACAGGGATGAGCTACTTGAGAACCATCGCCAGCCTTTATATATTAACACAGGGAAGAGCTGAACTGCTAAAGCTACACACAGGACCGCGGTGTTTTGTTTTTTCTAATCTAGGATCTATTTAAAAAAAAAAAAAAATTTTTTTTTTTTTTTTTTTTTTTTAAGAAGGCCCAACCAAGGCCATCGTGCTACAGGAGGTGTTGGCATAAGGTTGCCAACGCCACCGAGGGCAGAGACACAGGGCTGGGCAGGGAACACACCTCAAAAAACGTGGTGCAATCAAATAACTTGCAGTATATCAGTGTGTTGTTTTGCAGCAGCGGATTACTGCACGAAAACTGAGTTCCAGCAGATGTACGGCAGCAGGAATACAAAGCCCAGCAACGCTGCTCACCCTGGCACGTTTTGTGTCTTGTGCCTCCCGCAAACACCAGCACGAATCTCTCACGGCACAGTTTAAGTTATCACGTATCGGCTGTTGACCCGTCCTGTCAAACCCACCTCTGATTTGGTGACTGGGAGCTTCCTGAACTCCCTGCAACTTCCACACGCACAGATGCTTCCTTGATCATCACTTTTGCCGCAGAATCTACGCATCAGAACCTCCCACTGCAAATATTATTTCAATTAGCACTCAGATAAAAGAGGAAAGTTCCATCCATCCCTCCCAGTCTGCACTAACAACCAGCCTTAATACCCCCAAAGCACTTTTCTCTAGAAAGTATTTCTTTTCGGTCTGGAAAACACAAAGATTGTGCCACATCACTCTATGTACAACATGAGATGTCCAGTGTCTGAATTATCACCAGCCTCAATATTACCACAGGAAAGAGCTGAACTGCTAAAACTACACACAGGACCACAGTGTTTTATTTCTTCTAGTCTAGAATGCATTAAAAAAAAGCTCCCAAAAATGCTCCAGCCACTATTTAGCTCCCCAGGGAATTCTCTGTTGCGTCACATCTTTCTAGAGGAGATTAAAGGGAAATGACACAGTTGTTTTAATTCTATTATCCCTTAGGCTTGGGCATTAAGAAGTCAAATGACAGCCACTTGCACACAGGTAGAGCATCTGCTCTCTCGGGAACTTGCACAAGTATTTCGTCATCTAAATGCTTTTTATTCAAACCCACAGGATTTGACTCTTAAATTTGTACCCCTGAGACACAAAGAGCCTTTTTTTTTTTTAAATCAAGATGAAGAAAAACCCGTTCCCTCTGACAAAGCGAGTTTTAACATAGAGCTTTAAAATTTTAAACCTTCAGTGTTTTCCAAGGGGCTGCACTGAGCTCTCACAGTCCAGGCTGCAGGGTGGCCTTTAAATAAAAGCTGCTTTGCTGATTATTCATCCATAACAACATGAAGGAGTTTATGAGGATGGCTACAGAAACCGGGCTTAGGATCCATCTCAGGATGATGACATTTGACCAGAACAATTCTCAGCAGCTGTTTGAAAAGCTCAGACACCAAACAATTCCACCTGTTGTTGAAATTCCACCGGCAAGGAATGCAAAAAGCATCTGGAAGTCTGAACAAGACTCCAGGAGGTACAAGGGTTAGGCGAGGAGAGATACCACTGGTTTGAGGAAAGCCTCAGCTTGGTCATCCTCCCATGACCCAGAGTTTCTTCATGGCAGGCTCTGCTACTTAAGGCAGTCACAAAGAGCATTCCTGCTTTATTCCAAGTACATGGTACAAAAAAAAAAAAGAAAAAAAAAAAAGAGGTTTTGACTCAGTTTTCTCTTCTTTCCTCATGCTGCTGTTCTTGTCTGGGCATCCAGCACTACCAGTGCCCTCCAAAGTGCTGCTCCTTAGTGGAAAAAGAGGCATCTCTGAAAGGCTAAGGCAGTGGCCCAAAGAGCTTTCGTTCCAATTTTTGTCTCACTTGAGTTTGCTTAAACTCAAGGGAAGTTTTCTTAACCAAGTGATACTTCAACAGCCCTTGCAGGGCATCAAATGTACTTTGATGGGATCCGTGGACTGGATGCCAGAAGGGGGAGATCTAAATCACCAAAACCAACAGAAAATTCACCACAAAGGGTGTCCTTTGAATCCAGGTCTCCCTGAAGAATATTCCTTTCTAAAGAAGAAACACTATTTACTATTTGTACATTTTAACAACCTTAGTCTCTTTCCTCCAAAGTCATCCTCATATTGGGATTGTTTAAACCTACAGCTTTTCCCATGTTCTCCGTTCCCACTGCAGCTCCTCACCAACTGATCCCTTGTCCTTCTCCAGCACCTGCTGCCCTTCCCTTCTGGGATCTCTGCTGACACTTCTCCACTCCTTTCCCAGCACCACCAGCCACACCTCACCCCTCCCCTGCAAACTGAAATTCTTCAGGGATAAGGGAAAACTCTTCCCTCAAACGGACTCCCACTCCATAAACACCAGCCGGGGCTCCCAGCTCCTCCTTGGTTTGAGTAAGACCACTATCCCATGGTGTCAGGGAAGGAACCAGGAAATCCCTGTAATTAAACACCTTGAGGGTCAACCAAGAACTGAAAACAGGGATGGAAATTCCATCTTTCATTTATCCTCACACTCCTACATCCTAAACACCCAGGGGAAGTGCTGTGCCACCAATTCGTTCTGACACTAAGCACAAAAAAAGCAAGACAAATTACAGGATTAAATTATTCCCTATCAGAACACATTTAGTTTGGCAACTGGTTACAGCCCGAATGAACAAATCTCAATAATCCAGAGAATGAAATGCATTAATTAGCATGGTAATATAATTAAGAACGATTCAAGTTATTTGCTTTCAGATTGTCTTTTAGTACTCCACTACAGTCCATCACAGCAGCTCACACACACAGTACTCAGAAGAGGTCACCACCTAAAACTCTAAGAAAAATACTTCAATTTATTGTTCACTTTTAATTTAATAGATGATGATCAAGGAAGCATCTCGTTTTTCATTTTCAGCTTTGAAAACAAATTGCTATTCCTTAGGAACCAAGTTATTTCCAACTGGCTGAAGCCTAGGAAGTCTCCTCTCTTGGAGGCAGTCACATTATGCCTTTTCATTAATGTTGCAGTAACAGACACAATAGAACCAGTATCCAACACACAAACAACAGCACTTATGTTACACTGACTTGGAAGTAATGAAGTGAACGTACTGGAGAGGAATATTCCTGCTAGAAAATAATCTCACTTTGACCTTAAGCCTTGCAAAGATGCTGTACCTGCTCTGATATTGCAGTTATCTTGGAGCAGCAATTATTTTAGGGTTACTTCAGGGATTTTTCTTTTGTTGAGGATACCTCCACGTGCCAGGACAGGAATCCCTCTCACGTTACCACCTGGGAGTATTTCCTTACGCTGTTGGCAGTTTGGCAGATTCCATTTCAGAGCAGCCTTGCACCCCCAGAACCCCTTTTGAACCAGCACTTCAGGGCACTGCACACTGACCCTTCACAAGAGCCCCCTCTGGATGGGGGTGATCCCCAGGGTGCAGATTTTCACACTGATTTTCAGGTGTTAACACCTGTCATTATCTGCCCTGCACATGAATAAAAATGCCTCACTAAAGGTACCTGAAACAAACTATTTTGGTTCCACCTTTAAAAAAGGTCCTGTCCGTTCCACAGCTGAGACTGTGAGGGACTGGAGCCCCTCGATACCCTGAAGGCAGGGTCTTACCACCCACAGCACTCACCGGGGCATTGCATCCAATTATCACTTACTCCGTTCTTTTTCACTTTAAAACCATGGGAGGAATATTAACTAAATTGCACAGCAATCACTTCAGAACACATTACTTGAAAATTGTGGGTAATAATATAATTTGCCCAGGCTCTTGAAAAGATCCCAGCTGTTTAATAACCATGAAAAACTTACCTCCCAACCAGCCTGACAGGAACTCTTTGCCCAGTTTCTCTTTATCCTCCAACACAAGGACTTCTAGCAGTCCACGTGGCTACCAGGGCAAACGAGAACTGCCACAAACCCAGCCAGGCCAAACAGCAAAGTGAACTCCAAACAATCTGATCCACTTTTTTTGTATCCCTGTACTTCACATCACTTCCAAATCATCATCTCTAGCTTCCTCAGCCAGGAGACAGTCAGAGCAAAACCACCGAGGTTCCAGCAATCAGGAATGCACAGGTAAAATTTCTAGCCCCAGAGGAGCAGCACGGACAAGCAACAAGTTCTCTCACATAAGGAGAGTACTTGCAAGACCATGGAGGAGAGTTCTTAAAAAATGGCTTTTTTTATAAAAAAAAAAAAAAAAAAAAGTTCAGTATTTCTGCTTACTGTTACACAAATGTGTTATGTATGAGAACCAGAATGAGAATTCAGCCCACTTCAGTTTGCCAGACTAAAGGAAATTCAATGTTTGAGGCTCTTGAGGAACTAAGCCACTGAAGTTCTTTGAGACAGTTTCTTGGTTGTTTAATCTAATCAAACAAACATCTCAGACAAGACCATTTTATCAGTTTTTGACTGCAGGCACCACCTTACATAACATCATTCAGTACTGTTAAGAGGAATCATTTCAGAAGTATGAGGAACAAACCCAGGTAACAGCAGTAAGACATGGACAAATGTAGGTGAGTCCCGCACATAAGTTCATGACAGATGAAGTAACACTCCACTAATTCAGGAAATGAAGACATTGTTTTTAAAAGCTCTTCAGTACCTGTCACTTGACTTCTGTTGCCTCAGGAAATAAAAAAAAAACACACTAGGCAAGATACAACAGGGAGCTTTGAGCTTCACAGTCTTTAGCTGAGCTGAAAAAAAAATTGTATTTAAGGAGACCTCACCCTTTCTTCAGAAACTAAAGCAAGTTCAAACACCTTTTTTGGCCAAACAAGATAAAGACAGCTTTCTCCTGGGAAAAGTCTTGGCAGGACATCAAGTCGAAAGAATTTTATACACTAATATCAGAGGTTTAGCCAGCTTAAAAGCCAGAGTCTCTAAAGCCAAAGAGCAATGTATTCCATGTGTAACTCAGGAAAGGTGCTGAAATATATTCCCCCACCACCTTCTTTTTTTATTTCAAAGTACTTTTTTTCCAGGCCTTTGTGAGTTTGGATATGAAAACATTTGTTCACAAGAGGGAATTTCAACCTTGTAACACACCACAGAAATCTAAAAGATACACACCAGAATAAGAAATACTCTGCTTAGTAGTAGCATTACCTAGAATTAAAACAAAGATACACAGCAGGTTAAATTCTTCAGCTACAGAGTCAAAAGCAACTGCAAAAACAGACCCTATTTTTCCTTTAGATGTAACTGATGTAGCATCAAATGTATTAAATCCTGGCACAAGTCAAATGGATCACAATTCATCAGCTAAATGCACAGCAGCCACCATTCTGCCCATCTCCAGACCAGGCAGGCACAGGCACATAATAATCACTTATTGAATTAACTATTACAAAAACTACCTCCAAAAAGTAACCTCTTGTAACAAATTAATATCTAAAAGAACATTTGCTTACTGCAAACACTACAAAATAGTGGAACATTCCTAGGACATCAGAGACTGCTGTGGGACTGTGGGGTTGACAGGTATATAATCTCTCATGAACATCCACGGATTTCACTGCAACCTCTAAAACTCCCCCAAGAAGTTCCCCAGGAACAACCTTGTGGAAAAGACTCGTGAAAAACATCATCACTAGCTCCCTCCAGTACTTCCAGCCTTTCCCCACTTCCAGGCAGGAACAGCACAGTGGGGTAAAGCAGAGCTTGGAGTCTCCCACCACCACAGCTAAATACACCCAAAACCAGAACTCAAACTTTTATTTTTGCTTTACATTTCCAAGCATCTCCCATTTGATACCATGGTAAACTGAACGGTTAATGAAATTATTTGCTCTTCTTAACTCAATGTTTACATCAAAAAGCATTCAAATACAGAGACTTAAGTAAACTACTGCAACAACAATATTGATGCTTCTAATAAAGACTGACAAAAAGAGCTCAATCCAAGGCTTTACTAAGTATTTCAGTATTTTGCAGTTTGCCTAATCAAACAATTTTGGCTTAGCAGAACATTCACAAAAGAAAGAAATCAAAATAAAACTGACTTCTATTTCCAGTTCAACCGCTGACTGACAGGTCTCAAGGCAGCCTTTGATTTTCCAACAATCTTCTGACTACACTAGGGGGATTATGTTTACTTACCACAGAGAAAGCTGAGATTTGAGAAGCATAAAGTGCTGCAGAGAAAGAAATACAGGTGCTGAGTAGTATTACTCCACAGAAAAAGAAAGAAAACTGGTTATTTTAAACAAGAAGTTTATTTAAACAACAAGACGCTTTACTTGAAGGGAAAACTATCTAGGATTTTTTTTCCTTTTTTTTTTTTAAAGAGTAATTTACCCCTACTTAGACAGAGATTGCTCTACATGTAACAGCTACGTACAAAAAAGTTATAAAATTGCCCTTGGTTTTACAATGATAAAAGAAAAACATTGAAATTATCCAATCAAACAAGGTATGCAAGGTTTTCGTTTTTAAACAGTGAGAGCAAAATAACTTACTGGAATATAAAGATAAAAGTAGAAGGAGCATGCCACTAACGGAGAGAGGGGCATTTTCACAGAACCAGTTTGTTTTCCCACCCCATCTCCATTAAATGTTGATCAAAACATACCATTGGCCATTGAGTTAAAAAAAATATGCATTATGTCTGTGCACGTCACCAGTTACTTTATGTACAATAGAAGGAATAGGAAAAAAATCAGAGAGAAGAGAGAAAACTATACTGCAGTAGTCAGGATGTGGCTGAACCAAGTCTCATTTTTCTAATTGTGAAGTGTTGCCTGCGGGAGCACAGTTCTGGAGAGGAAAGTAGCAGGGTCTTTTTGTGTGTTTGTTTTAGTAAACTCCTCCTGTTTGCTGCTGGAACACATCAATTGTATCTTCATCCTCCATTTCCAACTATAGCAGAAAAGAGAAAAAAGGCTTTCAGCTCTTCTCAGATCTCTGCCACAGGCTGGGTTGTTCTTACAGTTCCTATCTTTGTGTTTACTTTTTAACCAGACCAGCCCCACTCCCCTCCACCGTCACCCCTTTGTACATTTAACCTCGCTAACTCGAAAGCAAAGAAACTGCATGGAAAGAAAATGCCAGCTCCTAACAGTTGTCCCGGAATGAATTCTAATGTTAACTTCACAGTGCATTGCACGACTCCTACGGAAAAGACTCACAATATTTTACTTCTGTTGCCTGCTTTGCCATTGCACCTTTGTTCTCTTATTTACTCCCTCAGTTTACCTTAGAATGCTGCCACAACTCCCCTTGGCTGCTGCTGTTCCAACGTGCAAAATGGCTACACACTGAAGCAGCAGACTGGAATTAAGGCCTCTCCCCAGGCAGGCAGTGAAACCAAGGATCAGCAAGCACAAAAAACCCAAAAACTCTTTACATGTAGCCATGTAACAAACTGCCAGTGAGGAACAGCAATACTTCATTAACAGAATTCTCTTTTTTTGCTGTAATTTTTACAGTTGATATTCGTGGGATGTTTACATCCCCTGCTGACAAAATCTCTACCAAGACTGAAGGAGCTGCCATAACTAATGCAAGTTTTATTTCTAAACAGTCTCAATTGCTGTTCAGGAAATCAAACTGGTCTATGGCATTTACCACAGCTATAAATAGACTGATCCCAAGCTTCAGAAAAACATGGATGGAGAAAAAAAGCACCCTGTTGCCTCAATTATCAGTATTTCAAGTAAAGAGGTTGCATAGACTGTGGCCATAAGAGGCACATTCTTTGAAGCAACAGCTTAGAAAACTCAGACCTAAAAACAAGAGTCTCTTATTTCATAACAAGTGGTTCTGAACAGCAGATAAAACTGTATCACTTGGACAGGCTGATTAAACACAGCTACGTGGAGAAGTACAGAAAAATGCTCAAGAGTCACAGTGAACCATTCTGTTCTTGGAATGTCCTTTGTTCAGCCACTTACAGACAACTCAAACTTCTCCATGTTCATTAATTTTATGCTGCTGAAACAGCTTCAAATCACAAACAGTAGAAAATTACCTTTCCATTAAGTACTGTATTTTGCAAGCTTGCAAATAGGATCTCTGATAACATCCTGGCAAGCTTTTAAGTAAAAAATAAAGCCACTGCTTCAAGAAAAACTCAATTCTTAACTTACCATCCTTACCTCAGAGCCCTGACTCAATAAAGTGACAGTTTTACAGGACCCACCATCTGTACACTGCACTTAATTTTCTTATTACAGTGATAGACACTTATTACTCAAAACACTAGACAAAGTCCTTAAAACTATTTCTAATAATTCTAAACTAGTTACACCAAAATAACGGTTAAAAAAAAAAATCTAGTTCTATCAGTAACATATACATTTACACAAGTATTTTATAGGAAACAGAAGCATCATCTCCTGCAGCAAATTTCCAGGGTTTTTTTGCAGTTCTTTAGCCTCGCTTTTGCTGTTTACCTGTGCAGGTGTGTCTGTTTCATTAATTGGCTGCCCATCGAACCGGAATCTGATTTGCCTCATTGACAACCCCTGGACAAAGAGAAGCAACACAAAGGGACATTAAGTCTGGTGTAAAAGAACTCACTGATTTGCTCTCGAACTTGTCCCTGAATTGCAGCACAATCATTAAAAGCCACCCTAAATGCAGGACAGAGTTTTTGTACTCCACTCATGCCCTGACTTTTAGGCATTTCACTCCAAATCCCTGCAATCTGTTTTGCATTAAACATTGCATTGTGTCCAACAACTCAGAGAAGCAACAGTGCCCCCACTGACTGCGAGTTAAAATAAAGCCATTCCTGGTACGCTCCAAAGGCCAGGAGGTTTATTGTGCTTTTGAATAATTCACTGACAAAACAGATGCAACACTCCAGGTAACAAATGTCAAACAGTGATATTCAATACCCCTTTTTGATCTGCCCCAAAAACAAAAGGTTTTCTAAAACATTTTTCCCAGAAATGGAATAACAATATTAATCTTCAGCAGCAAAGAGTAAGAAATGGGGGCTTTTTATGTTGAATTCCTATTATCAATAAATCAATGTTTTTCCATGCACAGAAGGAACTTCCAAATAAAATAAAGGAATCTTCTACTGCCAGAAATTACTGAGTAGTATATTTTGAATAAGCATTTCTACCACACAACACTCATTTCACTGACCTCTTCCATCCCTGTAATACTTCTCATTCTCACCTGAGCCAACAGATTGAAAAACATAACTCGGGAGCAACAACTAATAGCATCAGCTCCAAAATCGCTGTTTTCAAAGGTGTTTTACAGAACACCACATTCTGCAGGAGAAGGCAAATGACATTTGGGGATACAACCAGAGCCTTGGTCTCTACTTCCTTCCCAATTCTGCCTATTCCCTCTGGAGTATCTAAATATCCAAGAAGGCTCGTTGGGTTTTGAAACCAATCCAGTGGATTGCAGGGTCGTGCTTTGGCATCTCTGAGTTAGAACAGAAGCCTTCACTTCGCTTCGCAAGAGCGGATGTAACACACAAAGGAAAACAATGTAGCAATTATTTCTGAGGAGCAGATTTGTCAGGGAAAAATATTTTAATAAGTGCAAGTAAACTTTTTTATTAACTTAATATTTCCCAGCAAAATGCCTCCTCTAGCAGGACTGAGGCTCTGCAGTGTTCACTCAGAGCATCCTCTGGGCTAAGAAATCCGTGTGGCTCAGTGTCACGGCAGCAACACGTTTCTGCACAGCAACATTTGGTTGGAGCCCTTCTCTCTGACATTACGTTGCTTAAAATACGTATTTCCTATTCCCAAAGTGTTGTTTATTGTCAGGTTCCTGACAGCTTTACATGCTAAATAAATGTTAGCTGAAAACACACTGAAAAGCTCTACTTTGGTGGGATTAGCGTCCACAAAACACTGAGTTTATGTTCCATGGATGATTTTTTCACCACTTAAAATAATCACAAGTGGTCTTCATCTATTAAACAGATCATTCAAGGTTTAGTTACTTCCATTTTAGGTCTACTACACACACTAAATGATTTTCATTCTTCAAAGCTGCCAAATCCTCTACTGTACCACCTCTCCAAAGTGAAATCTAAAGTCCACAGCTGAAGGATTTTAAGCCTGAGAGTACCTAGTTAGGTAAAAAAATACATGAACAAAACCTAACTTTTAGAGACATGCAGAACAAATGCTTTTAAGCAAAGTTGGAGAAGGACCTAAGAAATAAAACGTAAAGACAACTCCATCTCCACAGAAATATTCTTTGGGTAGCTACTGGATAAAACCAAAATCAGAACAAATCTCTCCCACTCTCAAGATTTACTAATTTTTTTTCCTCCAACTGACACCTGGTGGTTTTTTTTTTTTTTGCTAATTTTCTTTTGTGTTTGTTTTTTTTTAAGCAGAGTAGACATTTTGGTGAGAAGTTCTACAATCTTACTTTTGCTTGTTTCAAAGTAACTGAGGTATGAATGGTTACTTCTTATTTCCCAGGACTTTACAGACAAATAACCACTCCTCAAACTCCCAGAAAGACAGATACAACTGGACTTTATGATTGGAAAAAGCAACATACAGTGATTTGCAAAAGGTAACAAGAGGTTGTATGACTGAGGTAGGAAAAACGAGCTCACAGGTTCAAGCATTCACAAATTTCTCCCCAGAACACTCACACAAGAACATACTCACATGTTCAGTGAGAGCTGATTTTTCCTCTCTTTATTTATATCCTATCGTGGCACAGGGTAAGCCAAAGAGGTTTTACCACTCTCTGTGTGTGAACTGAAGTTTGTTTTTCTTGGTTAATAAACATTTTATTCTGACTTTACTTGTATTCAATAGTATCATTGAATACTTCTGGGTTTTTAAAAAAAAACCCAAAAACCAAACAACTTTCCAAATTCCGAATGCTTCTGTAGAGCTTTTTAAAAGGCAGACAGTAATTAAAAAAAAAACAAACAAACATGAACAGCAGAGACAAAGTTTTCCTTATCAAAAGCTTCAGAAGAAAATGTTCCATAGCAATACTCAAACAGGTGTTTTTAAAACTTGTAATAGCTGCCTGCAGCTGCCACCACACCAGCAAAATACATGGGTTTTGTCCCTCAGAGGATTAATTTGTCAACTAGGCCACAAGAGAAAAACCAAGGTCATCATTAAATGTAGAAGCTCTTTCTCAAACCAGATATCCTCTCATGTCAATACAGCAATACTAAGATAATAAATCACAAGTCAATGACGAGACCAAGAAGTTACTCAGAGCTATAAAAATCCCTGAGTATCACTCAACCCTCTCTCCTGAGTTCACACCAAACCCACCCTTTCTAAGCTGATATTTCTGAGCAGTAGAGCAGCAGTTGCATCCCAACAGCCTCCACCCATAAATGCAGACTTCACAGATAACAACCCATCTTTATTTCACCCATTTCCTGTCACAACCCTCTCAGTCCCCCCCTGTAACAGACCCTCAGGACAATACACTTTCCACAACACAATTAGTTTCTGTTAAATCTCTACCATTTTGCGTATTTACATAGTTTTAAGACTGCAAGTGTCTTCATCTATATCCCTGTGGAGATCACTGTCCCCCAGACACCGGTTCTCCTGAGATCATACCTGTCGTTCGCAATAGGCTTTCATTAGTTTACTAAGTGGTGTGTGCCTCTTAATCTTAAACTGCACCACAGACCCATCTTGCCCTGCCACCTTCAGATTAATGTGGTCATTGTTTTCAGTCTTCACTCCTTCCTGTGGAGGAAATAAAAGGAAAAAAAAAAAATAACCAATACTTTTTTTTTTTTAAAAGGTACGAAACAAGAAGTTAACATTTTACTGAAGTGCAACAGGTCATTAAAAAAAAGGAGGAAATAAAGTTACTATAGCTGTTTACTGACTTGAAACCTTGAATAGGAAATAAAGGTCAGGACTTTTTATTTGAAAATTTAGAGAAAAAAGCCACGTACAAAAAAAAAAAAACCCAACCCCAAATCCTACTAATATTAGCTGTCATTCTGGAGACTGGCAAAGCAGCAATGAAGAGTTACTATGCCAGTGGTTTAACAGATTTAAAAAAAAAAAAAAGTTATTTCTATCAAGGGCACAATAATATGCAACATCAGTGTTGCCAACGAAAGGGATGAAGTTATCTGTGTTATAACAACGATCTGTTATAACTTTGTTCTGTGTTATAACTGTGATCCCAAAGAGCAGCAAGGCTCTTCCTCGCAGTATCTCAAACTTTCTCCTACCGGTTGAGGTACTTCTGAAGAAAACTTTCAAGATACTTTAAAGGGCTGTATTTGAAAAGGTGACAAAAAAGCGACCCAAAGCTTCCCCTTCAGAAGAGGTTTAAG
>VZRE01004626.1:0-21854 GCA_013396775.1 Cephalopterus ornatus
GGGAGGGGGGGGGGTTTGCACACACTTGGATGGTGTATGAAGTGTTGGTATCAAAAGACTGATTTCTCTGTAAACTGCATGGCGGGGATGAACTCACATATTTTGGATACACCCATTTACCCCTACTCTCAGTCTTTTCCTAGAAAGCAGCAATAAGGCAACTTGGTTGCACAAAAAGAAGAAATAGAGTTTACCTTATCTCTGCATTCTTCAGCCAGTCCCTGCGTACGTTGGAAACAGGTGTAGATTTGGGATGAAACTTGACAGTAGTTGTCCATTTTTACACCTCTTTTCATACAGTGGCTTTAAGAATATGATTGAAAGGAAGGTGCAAAGAACCACAGAATTGTTTCTTCACATAAAAAAATATTTTCTCATTAATTGACCTCAGTCCTGAAATACAGAGATTTATGTTAAAGGTTTTAATTAAAAAAAAAAAAAAAAGAAAAAAGCCCAGCATGCTTTGATCCGTGTAATTAGCCATCAGTGGATCAAATGGAGAGGGGTGAAATGAGAAGTAGTATGTACAACCTGTTGGAATAAAGTATGCTGGTGTAGCATTGAAATGTAAATTCTATCTGCCCATCCTCCAGGTATTTGTCTGTAAATTTAAGGTTGGATATCCAGGATTCAGTGTTAGTCATATTATTTACCACCAGAAGTACATGTAGAATTGGGCACTGAAGTGTGTATTTGGCTATTTTGAGCACAAAGAGAATGGATCTTACTTGCATTTTTAATAAAATCCCAAAATTCTCTGCATTCCTTAGTTCTTCTACCTACTGTCTCATGAGGATGTGGCATTAGTGAACAGTTAAAAAACCCTAAAATAACTGAACGAAGAGGTTCACTAAATGTATGCCTTCTATTAGAGAAACACAAGTGTTAATTATTGTCTTATTCTTTTACAGTGAAATAAATGCCCGGCTTGATGCTGTGTCTGAAATTCTGCTGTCAGAATCCAGTGTGTTCGGTCAGATTCAAAATCTTCTTTGTAAGCTGCCAGATCTAGAGAGAGGCCTCTGCAGTGTTTTTCACAAAAAGGTATAACCATAATTACAATGGGTTATTATTTTCTAAACAGCATCATTCTGTCCTAGAGTACTTCCTTTGGGTTTGCATATTTGTTTAAAACTGTTGTCTTCTTATCAAAACTGAGGCTGACATCATAAAGGGATGCAAGTTTATAAAAATTAGATTTGGTAGAATCTTACTTTGTTATCAGTGATGTGCTGATATAAGAAAGTATGAATAGGGTTCTAGAATACATACACTGGATTGCTAATGCTAAGAGGAAAAACTTCAGTGGTACTCATGATTTAGTGGCTGGATTCAGTGAGATGGGATGGTGCAATAGGCCCTTGTGCCATAAATTATTATTTCCATTTAAAACAAAACATTGCATCTGTATGCTTATCTAAAAATCACACTTGCAAGTGAAACCACTTGGCTCTAGTTAGCTGTTTTCAGATGAATGTTAATCTGTTTATAAATTCTGTAGTTTGGATCTCACTTCCACATTTTAATAAGAATCACTTATAATAAGACACTGACAATTCCGAAGCAGATTAATGTGCTAATAGCACCTGTGCAGTACTTTATGTTCTTTTATTTCACTGTTCTATTTAGAGGTTTTGTCAGTTTGTTTTAGATAAAGGAATATGTGGGTAGGACAAGACCCAGGCTGTAACTTTTTTGGATGGTACAGCACAAAGTTTTCCTCTCTCTGAAAATCTGAAACCCAGTTTTTTAAAGCCCTGTTGTGTTGCAGTGTTTAGCCCATGGACAAGCTTGTGTATTTCAATGAATGGATACAGAGGTCCAGCCATAAGGAAGGTTGTGAAAAGAGGGAGCGTACACCAATTTGCCTATCCTCTAAAATGCACCATATTAATGTGATAAAATTTTTTGGGTTTTTTGTCCAAACAATGGCCCAGGAATTAGATAATTCACTTTTTAATGGTTAAACTCATTTCAGGTTTCATACATAATACTGTTTCTAGGGATATATCTGTATTTCACAACATCCTGGCAGTGCTCTACTGCTACCATGTGGAGTTTTTTTGGTTTGAGTTGTTTCTTTTTGGGTTTTTATACATTCTATTTTTATTTTTTTTAATATGTACTTGTTTCTTCAGGTGTCCCTTCCTGCTGTAGAACTGCTTACCTTTCTCAGCTTTAAAGCTGATGTTTCAGTATAGCCATTCAGAGCCCCTGGACTTTCGTGTGATTTTTGAAATGAGATGACAGTGTAGTTTGTCTTAACAACAACCACTGTAGCATGAAGATACATATTCAGTGAGTCAGATGTTGGAAAGAAGCTGCAGCAGAATCCTTAAAAAGGGTAAATGAGGGGGGGAAGCTCCAAGCACATACTTTTCATTTGATGAATTATCTCCCCTTGGTAAAAAGCTGGGTTGTCATCCATTACAGACCACTGTGGTAAGGACCCGGAGCACTGAGAACCTTTAGATCCCTAGGACTTGGAGAAGACGGCAGTGTCTGTGAGAGACAGGGTTTGTTTGGAATAAAGAATCAAAAGTAGTGTCTGAGAAACTGGTTCTGGAGTCTAGACAGTGAATACGGAGCCTGAAGAAAGGTCCCTGCAAAGCAGTATCATTGAAGAACATGGAATAACTGGTCTTTATGGATTTTTTTGTGTTTTTTTCCCCCCAGTGAATGCTCTCATTTCAGTTCCTACTACATGAGCCTTCCCAGTTCATTTAATTGCAGATGTCCATCTCCCACGTGCTGAAGTGCCCTGCAATTTCTTCCCCATTAAGGGATTCAAGCTCCCAGTGGAGCTCACTGATTGCTTAACTGAAGGAATGTGCTTGTTAATTCACTGTCAGCTGCAGGAAAAATAGGTGAATGTGACAAGTGTTTCATCCTCCGGGCCCTTTAGACTTCAGTGACATTACTATTTGAAGAGCTGTGTTTTACAAGGAGACTCCAGAGTGTACAGGGATGGCTGGGTTGTCTCAGTCATTCCAAACATTTTTTGGAATGTTTTTTCATTCACACCAGTCACTGGAGAACTTTTATTATGGAATGCACTTTGTGCAGTGACCTCTAGAAAAGACAGATAACACTTCAAACTATTAAGACAATAGTCTGTAGGGCAAGGCATCCTTATGGGAACTCATCTGGGAAATAAGATCATTGTCTGTTTTGCTGGTCTGACTAATTTTTTTTTAAATAAGTCTTACCTGGTACCATAATTCAACCTGGCAGTTGTTAACCTGGCCCTTCACAAATTCCCATTACCCCACACCACCAAGACCTATTGCTGATCTACCCCAGGTATAAACAGTCTGGAATTAGGACAGTATTTTTGTTGTGGGAATTAGGTCGTACCTTGGAGGTCACAGTTCCAGCTGTAAGTTTGCCCCAGCCTGAAGAAGGACTATGGGAATGGTTGAGGAGACAAGAGCAGTATTGCTTTTGCTATGGAGAGAGGAGGTACTTTCCAAGGGCTGGTAGTTCTCAGTTGGTGCAGCTCCAGCACTTGATACCCCTCCAGGCAGAGTGGCCTCGGTGCTCTCTGTGCAGACACAAGGGTGACTGGAGAGGAGACGTTTGAAGACTTCTTGGTAGCACTCAGAAGGTGACTTCAAAAGAAACCTGAGAGACAGAAACTTTTCAAGAGCTTTGTTTAAATAGTTCTGGAGCTGATGCAGAGTCAGGTCCTGCTGAGATGGTGTTTTCCATACCCAGGTCAGCTGTGCCCTCCAGAGCCTGAAGAGAACCACCAAAATTTAGACCATATGCATTTCCTTCTGTGATCAAGTGGGAAATATGAATGGAAGGACCTCTTTTTTTATCTCAGTTGAGTGATGAGTGTTCAGTCTTGCCTTGGAGGTGCAGAATGGCAAAAGAGGGTCAGGAGACAATATTTGAACAGGGTTTAAGACTAGTACAGAATAAACAAGCCATTAGTACTTTTAGAAATGTGTCCTACAGGGCCAACCTGATGTTTCTTGCTGATTTCATGCAGTGTGTTTCCGAAAGTAAATATTTATACAGGCTCAATCCATAAATGTTTATCTTACTTGTACCCTTTGCTCAATAAACATTACTTTTTGACTAAAGCACAGTCACCAAAGTGGACAGGAATCATCATAACAAGTGGTCATTAAATTTACACAACAGATAAATGTGAAGTTGTTTCACTGAAGGAGTGCGATCAGTGTTCAAATCTTACCACCACATGTGGTGAAACCTCATTTCAGTTTGTTCTGCT
This sequence comes from Cephalopterus ornatus, assembly GCA_013396775.1. Lineage (NCBI taxonomy): Eukaryota > Metazoa > Chordata > Aves > Passeriformes > Cotingidae > Cephalopterus > Cephalopterus ornatus. The sequence continues at coordinate 4,244 of VZRE01004626.1, forward strand.
TCTAACTTCAGCCACAGGCTCTCTCTCATTCAGAGTTCTTTATAAGCTGCTGCAGTTGGGAAAACCTGTTCAGTTCTGAATGAGTCACCAAAGCTTTGCTTCCCCTTCAGGCACCTGTGCAGAGTAAAACAGGCAGGTGCTACAAGGGGGGGATTTGCTGCTTGGCTGCCCACAGCCTCCTCAGGGCCAAAACTTTGCCTTCCAGTTTTTCACTGAGTATTTCATTATTTCACTGGCACAATCAGACTCCTCAGAGGACAAAGGTGCTGCTCAGCTGGGTGCCAAGAGTTAAAATCTTTCACATAAGCTTATCCGGCAGAATGATGCTGAGAACCCTCTCTGGAAGGAATGTTTGATATTTCATTGAAGAGGGTGTGATTTTCAGAGGATTCAGAGGAAAATGTTGTGTTTCTGATTTTTCTTTTCTTTTATTAAATGAATACCTGTTATATATGTCCAAGAAATTAGTTACTATTTGTATAGAATGCTTTAAATCAATTCTCCCCATAGCATCATCTTTTGTAGACGTTGGCTAACACATACCTTGTATTTTTTGCTTTTTTTCCTTCTGTATAATAGCATGCACATCTTGCATATACTGCACTTATAAAGAATCTGCATCAGAGATATTTTTAGGTTTGCAGTACTAAATGTGATTTGAGCAAATTGCTCCACGTTAAGCTGATTAATATAAAGTCATAATAAGGGGAGTTAAAAACCTTAAAATTAAATATCTCATTTTTCCCCAACCAAAGTATATTCTCAATACTAATAAAAGTATCTGTTGCAGCTTGAAAGGAGTGATAAATGTGTGCTGCATCAACTCCCATATATATTTTTTTTATTTGAAATGCTTTTAACTTGCAAGTGAGTGGTCAGTGGCTCTCAGCCCTGCATGTCTGTTGGAAACATTTTCACTAATGCAAACAGGGCAGAATTGCTGTCAGTGTTGTTGAGAGGGTGTCAGATCTCTGTGGTCTCTCTTGCATCCTCAGAGGCAGCCAGGCCATTTTCAGTAAACTCCTGGTTGAAACTATTGTTTGGCATCCCTGTCAACTCTGAAGTTATTTTTCTACTACCAGAGAAGCTGTAGCTATTATTGGTGGCATCTCAAAACTACACTTCAAAAATAGCATTGAATAAGCTTGTGAGAATCTTCTGTGAATGCCAGACTGTTAATCCTGCTTTATGTAAACCATTTTTACTGTATTTTAAAAGCTTCTAATTTGTAACACAGTTGTATGCTTTTGTAAGGTTGCTTGGGACTTAAATGGAATCGGTCGTACTGTAATGGAACCCAGCTTTTCGGAGTTATTTTTATGTATCTGTTCCAAGTTATCTCAAGTTTGCTCACTAAATTATTTCTGCAGTGGAGACATTAAATTTTAGATGCAAAGTCCTGCAGTCCCCTGGAGCCAGGGGAAACAGGAATACTCTGAATAAGCACAAAAGGGGTATGCCCAGGCCTTTGTTGGGAATGCTCTATATAACAAGGTTGTTTGCAATAAAGCTAAATTTCCCTTTCTCCAAAGGAGACCGTAGTCATAGAATCAAATAGGTTTTAACTCACTAGGTGACTGTTCCAGTGTGTGGACCATCAGAGTTGCTGTGACAAAGTTCGGCATGTTCGTTAAGCATCTTTTGACATATCTCATGGTAACTCTGGGGGTTATTTCAGGTGATGCTGAATTGAAATCCAGCTTTCTTCTCTCACTGAAGGCTCACGTTAATCAGCCTCACCACCCTTATTGCCAAACTCCTCAGACAGATGTTCTGATATATTCTCAAACACTTTTTCCTTTCCCACACTTATATATATATATATCATGTATTAATTAAGGCCCTGTTTAATTCCTTTCTTCTTAAAGAACCATTAATAAAACCCAACCAAATGTACACCACCTATTCAATGGATATATTTCTTGCTGTCCATATTTCCTCATTCTTTTCTGGACATTGCTCTCCCATGAATCAGCCTTTGCCTCCCTGAGTACATTTTGTAGTCAGCGGAAGTCTGGCAGAATTTTATCCCTTATCTGCATCAATATTGATGATGATGATGCCATCAGTCATACTGTAGTTTACTTTGACTTTGAGTCCAAGCCTGAATTTATCATTTATTTAGTCTTTCAGGCCTTTCCTCTGTGCTTTGACTTCAAATGACAGATTTACTGCTTTATTATTTTGTTTTATTTTGTTGTCAGAGCTTTTGCAAGGTAGGAGAAGTAAGTTCCAGATTATCAGAAAGATGATGATAAATTGCAGCAAGTGTAGAGGGAACCCAAAGTTTTCATGAGGCTGAATAATGGATGGCTTATGAAGAAAGATTGAAAGACCATTTTTTTTTGTTAAATTGATGATTGAAGGAGAACAGAAGGCTTAGAGGTATTTGAAAGGTGTTAACAGCAAAGAAACAGTTGAGTTGCTGTAATACAGAAAACTAAAACTAGAGATATTTGGATTAATTTAATGGAAGGGAAATTTAGGCTATCTGATAAAACTTTTACATGATGCTAGTTTTTGCTTTGTGGGTTAGTGGTAAGCACATGGTTTCTTGGAATATAAGAACAGACAAAAAGAAAACTAACACAGAAAAATTGGAGCAGTTTCAGGGAAACCACCTGAAGGGTCTCTTCTATCCCCAAGTCAGTGGTTCTGTAAAAGAGGTGAGCTTAGGTGTTCTGGAAACATTCAGAATGTAATCTCTGGGCCTTCCTGAATGTCATGAAATACCATGGTTAAATTGCATTTTTGTTAATACTGTCTTTTGTGTTTGGGTGTATTATTTGGGAGAAATAACTATAGAGTAATAGATGAGAGAATTGTCTTAGCTCTTGCATATGGGTGTGGGAAGGAAAGACAAAGAAAAATTTACTTCTGGGGAGAAACTGAAAGGATGACAAAATGAAAATGTAGATATGTTCTGTGAAATAGTGATTCACTGAAACCTACATGTTCTGTAATCAGTGTTGTATTGATCACCACCAAATCCTGACCAGTAGTTGAATTCTAGACTGCTGGGGTAGGAGAGAAAAAAAATGTAGGAAGAGCAGGATGTGGCATACAAAGGGGATATATCCTACTACCTTTCTTGCATTCTCAGGTGAGGAAAGTAAACTGTTTTTTTCAGTGATGTCAGTTGACTGATAGGAGAATTTCTACAGATCAGTAAAATATGAAAAAAAATCAGCATAATTATTTATGGACAACTTTTTTCAAACCTTCCGAAATTGAAATGTCCTGGAGTGTCACTGAATTCAGCAAGGTTTGAGAGCGTTAAGTGTCCCACAGAGCCAGGTTTCCATTTGATTTGTAGATCTGGTGCAGCACAAATGCAAACTCACTGCTGTACAGGCCATTTCAGAATCAGTATTAACTGATTTGTAGGTGGGGCACAAGCACCTCAGGTACCTGGAACAGCTGAGTGGGGGATTGGGAGTGTGGCAGGAGGGGAACTGCCAGGGTTGTTGACTGCAAAGTCTTTCTTGAGAATGAGCTAAAGGTAACAAACTAGGCTGACACTGAAGACCATCTGGAATCTAACAGCGAAGTGCTTAAACTACAGCAGAAATAATATTAGTGGTTTAAACAGGGACTGCTGGTTTTCTCTTTCTCTGGGTTTTATTTTTTTCCTTTCTTTTTCCAAGACTCTCCCTCTCTGTGTCCCACTCTACCTTTCCAAACCTTCTCTTGCAAGAACCACCGTGGGGGTGCAGATAACACAGACTCACAAGCACATATGAACAAGGTGTGGTGCTCCTGAAGTTACTCAACCTGCTCTTTCGTTTTTGCACATTACCGCTCCTTTTTCTGCTTTTGTCTCCCTCCAGCACCAGGAGCACTGGAGATCAGCTCTTGGCTGATTCCTGATGATGATTGTTCAGACAATTGGTATGCTTAATTATGCTTAATTAACCTCATGCGTGGGCCAAGATGGTGCAGCTATGTTACTGTCCATACATGCTAATTGTATTTTGCAACATTTTCCAAAAGCAAAAGAACCTGTGGGATTTAATGAAAATACAGTACATTGGAATGATTTAGTTATTGCTTGCCTTCTCAGTGCTCAACGCAAGAGTTCTTCCTGATAGTCAGCACCTTGTCTCGCCTGCACTTGGAAATCCAAACTCTTGTCCCGGTCCTGCATTCCCATGTGAGATCTCCGCTGTTAAAAAATGCACTGTTGGAAGTCCCAGAGCTTCTTTTCCCAGTAAAAAATTATTTAAAAATCCTTAATGAAGAAGCAGCCAAGTAAGTAGAGAAAAGAGATGAATCTTCTGTGCCTCATAAGTTTTCTGACTAAATGTATTCAGTTATGCAAATTATGCATCTTGTTTTAGCACACGTTGGTTTTAAATTTTTTATTTTGTATTTATGTACAGTAGCTTTTAGTTAAAGCAGAAATTGTTGTTATCTATGGCTTATTTGGGTTTTTTTGAAGTTAAACTAGGTAAGCAAGGATTTTGCCTAGTGGGTGTTTTCCTCAGGCCAAATAATTTTTTGAAAGTTTTTCATCTATTTTGGGCAATGAATTTACAGCAAAATGTGTTTTGCATTAGAATAATTTGTTTTACCTTACGTTTTTGAAGGGAGACTTGGCCCTTAGCAGAGTGGCTGCTCTGCTGTCAGGAATAAGCCTTTTACTATTTTTGTGACAAGTCATTAAAGCTATCTGCCTTTTTTGTCTTAATTGTGTCCTTTGTTGGTCCAAAAAAATAAAAGGTAGAGGAAGAAGACGGACTTAATATGCATTATATTGGAGAATGTCTTCAAATAATTTGTTTGTACTGTTCCTTTGATGAAAGATATGGTATATAGTTTAATATATAGTTACATTGGGGCAGCACAGACTAAAAATTAACATCCACCTTATTCATAAAACATTTTTTTTCTTTTCCAAACTGGAATTTAAAATTAGATTTAAGAACTGAAACCTAGAACCTAACTTCATTTGCTTCTGAATTAAAGACAGATCCAAGGTGTATAAATTAAGACTTTGAGAAGGGCAGAAGGATTTGCTCTGCCCATTGCACAGGTGGGATTATGAGATTTCTGCTGATGTATGGTGGCCAGTTATAGTTGTGGCAGTTTATGACCAAACTGTATCTAAATTACATCACATTTACTGTAGAATCGAAATATAGGTGGGTTTTTTTTCCTATCACTGCATTGATCATGGGTAGAATAGTATACAAAAATGGTATAAGTAGAAAGATATCATCGATCTGCAGAATACATATATTGTATTTGCACTCCTTCAAGATGACTAAAATAACATATCTTTCAGCCTTTATTTATCTCAACTTTATGTTCCAGTATTGTTTTTACTCCAAAACATTTCTTTCATAAAACTCATGAATACTACTCACATCTATACATGAGCATACACACTTGTGGAGACGCTACATCACATGTTAATTTTTTTATGAGGTGTGGAAAAAATCCTGTAGCGGCTTCCAAAAGTATCCCTCTGCTCCAGGGCTTTTTTTATGGGGAGTTGGAGATTTTGGGTTTGTGTTTTTTCTATTTTTAAACTGTCAACTTTAAATTTTTTTGTAGGCATCACATAGCTCTTGACAGTCTTCACAATCAGCTGCTGGCTACTGGTGATCTTTTTTTTTCCCCTTGCATTCCCATGGAAACGGGTCTAATTAGCACAAAATCGTTTCTAAAAATTAGTATTGTATTTTAAAATGGCATCTTTACTGTCACTTACATAATGCCAACGAAATGTAATGCAAAGCCAAAGCACAGCTTTGTGTTACCTGCCTGGTCGTTGGCTACAGTTGTAGTTTCATTCTCAGTCAAAGGGGTAGCAAAGTAGAATATTAGACTTTTTTATTACTTCTATGTTCTAATACTTTCGGTTGGCTAATTACTTGCTCTCCACATATTAGTTTTCAGGGTAATTATGTAATTAATCGGTAGAGTTTTGTGTTTGCTCTAAAATACAAAATTATATTCCAATTAACTTAAGGCTGATTGCACTGCTTTTTATTCTTTGCCTGATACTTACAAGGGTAAGTTAAATTTTTGTTATTTTTGCTGACAACCGTGTTTTTAATAGTTCAGCTGCCAAATTTTAACCATTTGAATGGCATTCAATGGTTTCAAATTTCAATCTTGAGCTGAGTTAGTGCAGCCAAAAAAATTGTCATTTTTTTGACTTTAGAATTAGAAAAGTGCATTGTTTTGCATGTAGTTAAAAGTGCTCAGGTTAATCTTTCCTGGACAAAATAAGGAAGAGTTTTCTCAGAGCTGCTCTGAGAAAGCCCTGATGGCATTCTGCTTCAATGAGGGCCTTGTGTGTGGGGGGTTTCTTTGCAATTCTCGTTAAAATCTGCCCAAATTTGGCCAAATTCTAAATATGCCAAAAATCTGTGTGCATGTTATGCAGAAATTATCTAAAGCTTCACATTTAATCATGATAAAGATGTTGTCAGCACTTGTGCTCTGTATGCAAAGTGCCTTTTTATTCATGTCGTGAGTGTGGCAGCTTTTGGTAAATATGTTGTACCATGACCAAGCACCTGAAAATCTGTATTTAGAAGGGAGTAAAGCTAAATGAAAGCAAATGAGAATAAGAAATTAAAATAAGGACACAGCCAGCAGGATCAGGGAACGTATCTCTGTTTTTCTATTATCTTATGTTTCTTACGGATAGGACTGGAGATAAAACCCAGTTGTTCAAGGACCTTACAGACTTCCCTGTCATCAGGAAGAAAAAGGAGGACATCCAGGATGTGCTTTCTAAAATTCAATTGCATCTGCCAGACATTCGTAAACAGATTAAGAATCCTTCTGCTGAGTATGTTACAGTTTCAGGTCAAGAGGTAATATTGTATTTATGAAAATATGACTGCACCCCTTCTTATCTAGAGAATAGCTTAAAAGTGGGACCTACTAGAACTTAGTATGATGCTTGATGAGATCATTTGACTGTAATCTTTTGTCCAACTTTAAAGAACAGCCTTCTTACAGTATGACTCTTACTTGTTAAGTCAATTACTTTAGTGATTTAAATAATAGAAACTGCGCACATTAGTGCAGTTGAATTTGTTTCAGTGACGCTTTGTTTTTCTATGTACGTAAAAGCACTCACATGCTTCCAGAGTTAATTTTGTGACTAGTGAGTGCTGAAATACTCTCAGAGAACCAGAAAGCACAGCATGTCGTTAACTTGGAGAATGGTGGAAGGATTTGTAAGTACTGAGTAAGACTGTAATTTGAAAGATGGGAGATAAGAGGAACAGTATTAAAGAATGATAAATGTAGTTTGAATTCTTAGAAACAGTGCTTTGGATTGGAGCTTTTGTTTGTAACTGCTGTGCAAGTGTGGGCAGGACATGCTCCAGCCAGCTGAGAAGTTCAGTGGTGAAAAAAGAGATGTCAGATCCTGCCAAATTTGTGGGGGAACTGAGAGGAGCAGTGAGGTAGCACAGCTCAGCAGTGTCCTTTGGGAACTGAGAGTAGGAAGGCTGGGAAAACTCCTTAGAAAATTGGGAAAAGAAAGGAGTTGGGAAATGGAATTAGAATTGAGAGTAGGGGAGAGGAACGTGCAAGGACAGGGAGGGAAGAAGCTGGAATTGGCCCCATGGAGGGCTTCGGAAAGTGAGAAGGACCCAAGAGACACAGGAGGGAGCAAACAGGCACTGCTGAAATCAGGGAGAATGTAGGAAGGGATGAATTAGAAACAGCAGCCTTTGACAAAGACCTGTTGATGGTGGAGCTGAGAACAGCAAACACGAGGCCCAAGAGTTGGGCAGGTTATCAGCAGAGATACTGAAATTCAGCAGGAAAGTTGAAAAGTGTGTTTGACTATTGTCTGAGGGAGGAAAGAGACAGGATTTGAAAGGTTTCTTTCAGGGAGGCTGCCTTAAGAGTGTATGATGACAGCTGTGTGAAGGAAAGAAGAAGAGAGGAAAGCATCAGAGTAAGTACTGAAATGTGGAGTTGATAGGAGGGTTAAAAACCACCAGTCAGTGCAGACATATAAGAGAGCAGGGCACAGCTCAGAAACCATTGCAGACAGGGGTGTGTGTTGGTGTACTGGTAAAAGGATCTGTTATTTCATGATATCTGGTGAGGTTGTCTCAGACACAAAAAGAGTCAACAGGGGAAGGGTCAGAGAAGATGGTTAAGTGAGAAAAGGAAGGACACCAAAGGAGGAGGAGTAATGGAGGGGGAATTGTTAGGGAGGAGAACACAGAAGTAGAACAGTAGTCTGTTTTATTTGAGCTCTTTCTTCCTCAGATCTGTGTAGTACATTCTGCTTACATGCTGATAGATGTAGAATTCAAATGCTTCTTCACAAGAGAAGACAAATAATAGGTATTTCAAAACAAATATCTTGGAAGAGTTTTAGGTGAATGGAGAACTCGTCCACCATGCCCTTGCTGGGGTTTTTTTGCCCATGTCACGACTGTTATTTTTGTTTGTACTTGAGGGTGATGGCTGGCTATTCCAATGAGTTGTGGAAGGTTTTATCTAAATCATGTTAACTATAATGGAAAAGCTTTGTCAGACCAGAGTCTTGTGGCTTTCTGTAAATGTGGGCATAGTCTGTGTTAACCTAATCTCTGCAGGAAATTCGTTTTCCAGATGAATTCTGTGGTTGGGAATGCTTCAAATCTCTGACATCCTGGGCCTCAGGCTGGTGTTGCAAAGATAACTGACATGAATCATTTAAAATACTGCAATAAACACATCACCTAAATTTCACTGCACTGAGCATCCTGCCATTATTGCTGATTTTCCCTGTGCCTCCCTCTCTGCCCTCTGTTGATTCAAACCTCAGGCAAGGTTCTGTAGATACAGGAGGGTGATATATGTCATAACACTTGCTTTTTTGGGGGAGAAAGAACATTAACTTCTGGTCTGCTCAGTCTCTTCAGGCTTGTTTTCCTCTGATGTTTTTCCTCTGATTGTTTTCCTCTGATGCATGCAGATTTCTTGATTTATAATGATTATGATTCTCTAGCCTTCCTGACTTCCCATCATGTGTAATATTACATTTCTGTTATTTTAGTTTCTGATAGAAGTCAAGAATTCCCATAAATCATCTGTGCCATCTGACTGGGTTATGATTAGTAGGTACGTAAAATATCTTTAAAGTTGTTCTATTTTAATATAGAAGTAAAAACCAGGTATTTTGGTATTACAATTAATTACATACACATTCTCATTGCCTCATTTGTTTATGTTTGCTGTTGGTTTGTTTTTTTAATGAACCCAACCCACCACAGTTGTAAATTTATGACTTAAAAGCAAACAAAACCAAGCAGAAAAAATTGAGTGCTTAAAACATTTGTTTTTACACAGTATATCCTTAGAGCACTGTATTATTTACCTAGCCTTTCAAAGTACATGTACTGGTGTTAAAACCGTGGTCTTGATTCAGTTATGCCTGTAGCTTGCACATGCAAGTGTTTCATAAAATCTTGATTGTTCTTATTTTTTTCAGAACGGTTAAAGTAGCTGTGCAAACATCTGTTTGTACATTTCAATCCATTCAGTTCATTTAAAATGTCATTTTACTTACTCGTACGGACAGGCATTTCTTGCTGTGGTACTTGGTGCTGTGTAAGCATGATTTTAGATAGTTTAGGATACTTTTCCAGCAGGTGAAACAGAGAGGGACTGAATTATGTAGTTGATTTTTCCCCCCCAGTAATTTGATTTATGATCTAAATGGGTTGAATACCTTCAAGTTATAATGTCCATGTAAATGCTGAATTTGCTACAAGACCCAGTTTGTGATGTGTGAGCACAGACATCACACGTGAACTCCGAAGTGATGTTCTAGTCACTTGTGCAAGAGTTCAGTATTAAAAGTGCAGAGATTAGACAGAATTAACATGGTGAACAAATTGCAGCTAATCTGGATTCTGTAAAACAATGCCTGGGTACTCCAAAATGAGTCCTTAATGAAAATACATAAACAAATACCAAGTGCCCCAAGTGGAAACTAGCAAGGCAGTCTGTATTTACAAAGTTCACTTCAGGCTCGTCACGAAGTTTTCCTTTCTAAAGTGATTTTTTTGTGTAGTTCAATGTATATGCAACAAGCCACAGAAAAGTCATCCATTTAGGCAGTGTTTTGTGAACAGAGTTTTGTGAAATATGTAAACTTTGATGATATATGCCACATTCTGCAAAACATTTCAGAAGCCCTCTGAGTCGACAGTGGTGCAGTAACTGACCACTTTATTCACAATAAATACCAGTGGAATCAACAGGGTTTGGTACCACAACAGAAGAACTTTTTTTTTTTAATCATCCATTTTCAAGGCTCCCAATGAGTAAGAAAACTTCCAATTTTGCATGTAGATGGTGACTTTGATTTCCTGTTTGGCTTCTCTCTCCCTTCCAGCACAAAAGCTGTGAGCCGCTTCCACTCCCCTTTTATCATAGAAAATTACAGGCGTCTGAATCAGCTCCAGGAGAAGCTCGTCCTTGACTGCAGCGCTGAGTGGCTGAACTTCCTAGAGTGAGTTTACAAAACACAGCCCATCCTCATTGTGTTTGGTTTGGGGTTTGCTGTAAGAGGAGAAAAAGAAAAATGTTTATCTTAAAAAGAAGTTCATAATTACACTGTCGATAACAACCTCACACGTAGTCAATTAAAATGTTGCTTAAAGCATTTGAAGGCAGGACCTTGAAGTCTGAGTCCTGAGACCAGCAGTGATATCTCTGCATTTTAACATTCTAATGAAAATATGTAAGGTGTCTCTCAAAGTTTGAAAACTAATATCAGAAGATCGTAATTTTATTAAGAGCAAAACAATAAAAAATATTAATAATATTCTAATATATTAATAAATTAATGTAAACATTAAAAATAATTATTAATAATAATCTAAAAGTACAGCTGACTGAGTGAAACTGAATCTAGTAGTTTTATTGTTGAAGTAGAAGTACAAAGTGGTTTTATTACACTATTTATTAATATTATTTTATTATTAATTATATTTTTTATGCTGCCCTGAGATTGACTATGATTATTTGCTAGAAAGTAGTGGGAGTTTTATTGTCCCTCACAGCTGGCACATCTGTTTATCTGAGGTCAGACTTTTCAATGGTGTTATTTGACTATTTAGCCAAAGGATCTTTAAAATGGCAGTTTAAAAAATATTTCTGGGATTTCTGAATGCCTTTAATTTGTCAGTTGTCCAGTTATCCGTTATTTTTTTTACTTCCATGAATTGCAGAAAATTGTGAAATTGTTCCTCTTGTCATGCAATGATAGTTTGCAAAAGCTTAGCAAGTCCCCTCTTAAGTTGTCTCACTGGATTTGCCCCATAAACATTCCAATTCACACTTCTCCAGGTGCGTTTCCTGTGCATTGCTATGAAAATAGCAGTTCCTTTGGCTGTTTTCAATAATGTTGTGTAACAGCAGACAACAAGGAAAGACTTGGGTGTAGGAAAATGCTTTTCATTCCCACTCTTCCATTCATTTATGTCCTTACTTATTAAACTTTGCTCCCCTATTGGTTCTATATTGTACCTTTAAGACTAGGAGAGGGGAAAAAACCAAATTCTTGAGGATGAACAGAATGAACTTTACTGAAAACTCTGCTCCCTGAGTAATGTCACTATTGTGCTGGGCAAGCAGTATATAAAATGAAAATTATTTGTGAATTTTGTTTGTAGATACCATACTTCATTGAAATTGTAGACAACTCCTGTGTCAGACACTCAGTTTTGTTCTTTTCTGATTGTAACTTATGGCTGAATTTGAATTAGCGATTGGGATTCGGTTGCCACTGTGATAAATTGTGGCATTTTTACAGACGTCATTGAGGCAACTGCTGACCCTTAATATGCTACCTAATGAATTTCATTTTTATCTGATTTTTTTGTGCTTAAAAATAATTCAGTGTTAGAATGTCGTAAAGTCCATCTTGATTGTGTCCTCCTGTTGCAGTCTAAATCACTGCTAGGAGATTTGAATTCAGAGTGATTTAGCAACCGCGGGAGACCTGTGAAGAACTTGCATGGGGTGTATTTTGACAATCCTTCTGTATCTGTGCAGAATTATTTTTTTCCCCTTTTGTTACTTTTCCCTGTTTTGGTACAGCCATTTCAGTGAGCATTATCACCCTGTGTCTAAAGCCATTGGTCACCTAGCAACTGTCGACTGCCTGTTCTCTCTGGCCCAGGTGGCTAAACAAGGAGACTACTGCAGGTAATGAATTCTTAATTTTTATTTGGGATTTTTTAGGGAATTATAAGAGGGTATTTAAAATAAATTAGATTTTAATATGTGTACTATGATAAAATGCATTATTAAAATTGTTTACAGTAGTTTCAACTTAATCTGATTTTGCAAAACAACACTTCGAGCAAAACACAAATCTGTAAACATTGCAGTTCAAATTTTACATGTTATGTCAAATTAACAAATCAACAAATAAATTATGTTTGTTGTTTGACCTGAGTCTAACAGATGATATCTCACTTACATATAAATAAATGTTGGACTTTGCATGGACTTCTTTTTCTCCCTTTTTTTTTTCTCAGCAAGGTCTGAGTTTATAATATCTTTCTAAGTTTCTCAGGTATTTGAGGTTTGTATTTCAGACAAATAATAGGTAAATATTAGTTCCAGCTTGCAGAGCAGAGGGGATGCCTCACCTGGGATCAGGTGTGATGAGCTGTGCACCTGCCCCTGCCCAGGACCCACACATAGACAGGCAAATGAAGAGAAATCAACTTACATGTACTTCTGTTGTTATACATCTTTAAACATAATATTGATCACCTCTGGACTCTTGGGATCTCGTGTGCCTCTGTTAAAATCTCTTTGAAAGTAATTGCCCACTTATTTCTGTATACTCAGATGAGGAAACAAACTGAAGTCTGATTAATTCACTGTGCCAGGGTTTAAATAATTCACTGAATTTTAGAGTGGCTTAGAGCTTATAAACTGGCTGGAAGGAGATATCTCAGTGTGAAACTTCAGCTGCAGGGAAGGTGTCACTAATTTGTTTTGGAGGGCTGCTGAAGGAATGATTAGGGCTGTAATATTAAGCATTTTGGAGGAATGTTTTTTGATTCAGTGAGGATTGTTTCTTATAGCCCAACCTAAGGTAGGTAAGTAAGCCAGGTCAGGAGCACAGATGCTTGGCACAGTTGTGGGGGAGAGCAGAGCACCTCTCACAGTACAGAGGCATCCCTTATAGGGATGGGTTGGGACACTCTTCCTTTATACAGATGATTTACAGCATCAGACCTCTCAGGCAGCAACATTAGAGATGTAAAGGTGATGTAGTGTGTAGTCCAGAGACCATTATCTAATGTTTGGGTGTCCACTCTCTAGGCTGTGAGTGGTTTAAGGAATGCTGTTGAAAAGGTGGTACAAGGCCCGAAACTGTCTATATATTGGTTTCATCTCAGCTATACAACTGCTGGGAAAAAAACCCACCATTATCAGTTTGCACCTCTTTCCCCAGTGCTTTGTGTTTCTAATATGCCATTTATTTCATCTCCATTTTCCTTCTAAGTTGCATACTCCCACTCCCGACATCTTTCCTTTAAAGTCCACCCAAAGTATTAGTTCATTTCCAGTCTTAAAATTCTGTGGCTTTATTCCAGTATCCTCTTTTTCTCAGGGCTGCTGCTCCTTTCCCTGTAAGTTACTGACGTTATTTCAGAGTGGTTGTACTTCTGGGGTAGGAAAATGTTGCTGAGACATGGAACTGCATTTACCTCTCCATTGAGTGCTGCAATTCAGTTGACAATGGAAAAGAAAAAGTAGGTTGCAAAGAACAAGACGAGTTAATAGAATTCAGTGGAACACCCTTCTTTTTCAGTTTTTGTTCTGTGAAGAACATTGAGTGTTTGGATATGGAGCTTTTCAGACATGGAGATACGTAGTGAAGAATTAGACATGTTATATTAGTAGACTTCTAGACAAATTTGCAGTTAAGGTGCAATTTCTTTATCCAATCTGCTAATATATTTTTTAATAACTGATCGAAACTAAGGAAGTCTTTAGGAATACTTAAGGGCAATATTTAATTTTTATCATTTGAGGTTTTTTTCACAAAAATCTACATCATAGATGACCCTCGTGCAGGCTTTAGTTGCAGTAAATTATTAGTTACAATAAATTAGAATTAATATATTTTCCTTTTTGCAGACCAGTTGTGCAAGATAATCGTCAAGAAATAATTATAAAAAATGGGAGGCACCCTGTGATTGATGTACTCCTGGGAGAACAGGATCAGTATGTTCCAAATACCACTAACCTTTTGGTAAGTACCAAGATACTTCAAAATCATTCAAGGGAAGGAGTCTGGGATCAGCTTCTTGTCCAGGAAGTTAAAATAAGTAATTAAATCATACAACTGTGTGCTTGGTTGCATTTCAGAGAGATATTGCTAGATGTGACCACATCTTTTTTGTCCCTTTTCTGATATCTGGCAGCCAGACACTCTTTTTACAACCTTGTGCAGCCTTCCTGGCATAAATAAAAGAAAGGTTATCTCAAAATATTTTAAATGGTTATTTTTTAAAAAAAAATTAATAATTATGGGGTTTTTAATGGTATAATCAGAAGAGTCTTAATTTTGTCAAAATCTTTTCTCAAAATTTTTTAGTGTTTTAATATGCAAAATAGATGGGACAGGCTCAGTTTTCCATGATTCTAAGATTGCTCCTGTATTTTTTTAGGTATTTCTCTACTAAGCGTTTTCCTTTCTTTCTGAAAGTGTTACTGTGATGCAGACTTCTTTTTCCTGATAAACTAAAATCTGTCCTTTAAATTACCTGTCCATTTGATGTTTTTCATTAAATATTTACCTGTGTATATATTTTTTAAGCATTAGATGTCTGTTCTTAATGAATATTAAAGATATCCTTGCAACTTAACACTGAGCTCTCTCTGCCTTTTTATACAGTAAATATGGAAAAGGTATGAAGCAGCTGTCAGTGCGGAACATTTCTGTGATAAACAGCATTCAAATTTGTATGTATTTCTTGGGAAATATTTTTAAATGCTGTTCTGTACTGAACAATGATACAGATATTTTGCAATAATGCCAGGAATGTTTTCAAAATTATTTGTCAACTCCAAACAAGCGACAGATGGCACTTAAAAAAACTTCAGCATTTCATTCAGTAATTATCATCCACTATTCCCTGTTTAGCCCCATTCTTATGTTGGCTTTCTAAATAGTGAATATTGCAAAATCAAGTGATCACAGCAGAATCACTTTTGCCTCTACTGTTGTTTGAGTTTTCTCTTTCTTGAGAGAGATGATGGGTGGGAACTAGTGTGGTAAAACACCTCTGGTTTTCAACTGATGTGTTTGAATCAGCAGGAAATTCATCTCCTGTCATGTTTTCAGATGAAATATTGTCAAATATCTAACTTGAGGAAAAGCTTTCTTGCAGTGCTCTGAAATAAACATATTATTTTTCCATTCACCTTCTCCTCTCCAAATGTTCATGGATTGTTTTAGAACTTTTAACTTCGGCCATGAATTCTAATAACATGTTGGCTTATGGCTGTGTGCTGTTGTAATGGCAGATGTTGTTGTGTTCTGGATTAAGCTATGAACTGCCCAATGCAGTTACATTTTTATTTAAGATGTTTTAAAAGCCTTTTGGCTCATTATAACCTCTAATTAGCATCCAGAGAAAGAGTCACACACTCTTCTCTAAGAGAAATTCTTTTAATTTAGTGAGAAAAATAAGATATTTTGGCAAAAGGTTTTTACGGGAGTGAAATACAACCAAGAATAAAGCATTTCACTAAAACATTCAGCACAAAGACCCATTCCACAGGAAACACCCACTAAAAACTATCAATATATTAGTTTTAGTAAACCCGATTCATTGGTTTTAAGTCATGCACAAGAGAAAGAAAAGAGCAACAGAAGAAAACAGATTAAAATGGTTAAGAAAGAGAGAAGGAGAGAGAGAAAGGAGAGGAGAACAGATACTGACAACATTTGATGATTCACATGGATTCACATGATTCGGTGGAGAGGGAGAAGAG
This sequence comes from Cephalopterus ornatus, assembly GCA_013396775.1. NCBI lineage: Eukaryota > Metazoa > Chordata > Aves > Passeriformes > Cotingidae > Cephalopterus > Cephalopterus ornatus. The sequence goes on from VZRE01004626.1 coordinate 20,252, forward strand.
AGAGACAGGGAGACTCTGTGGAGTCTCGTGTATTTACAGAGTCCAGTTTTCCCTCCCAGGCAGGATATCCCGTCAGTGCCTTCCAGGCCCCCGTGAGCTGTGCTGTAGCCCCTCTCAGGCTGCAGGGCTGTGGTGTGGGTGGGTGACCAGGCAGCTGTGCCCCGACTGACAGCCCGGCTGCAGGGCNTCATGGTGAGTTGGTTCCGACCCATGTCAATAGTTCAGTGAGATTCAGATCCAGGATCTCACAGATGTGTTCTCTGCTCTGATGTTACAGAAGATGTTCTGTTTGAAAACCACAAGATTTGCAAACCAGCCACCAGTGTCACAGCATGGTTGGAGGGAGCCTGGACAGATACCAAACACATACAAGAGATTTGTGGATTTTTACAAATGAACTTGTGAAGTCATTCTGGTTTTAAATTGTGTTGGGTTGAGCACTGACGAAGTTTTAGTAGCAGCACTAAAACTATACCCTGGAGACTAGAATGTTATGCATTTTGTTCTCATGTAGGCATGTGCATTTTATTACATTCATCCTTTATTCCCAATAGTGGCATTTTCTGAGTTTTGACTGCATTACGACTTCCATATGCATGAGGTTTGCTTTGCAAAAGCTGAACATTTTTTTACATATAATAAATTCTGATTGCCTGTATCTTCTGTATCTTCTGTACTATGACATAAGTGACAGTCCTATCTGAATTTTATGTGTGTCTCTATAAGCAGAATGAAAGTTCCATCAAAAATCAAGTCTGTAAAGATCTTGAGACTTCTTCCGTGGAGATTTTTTTGGTTGTTGTTTTCACAGTGCCTGATCAGTTCCAAGTTTCCCAAGCAGTGTGACTAATACAGCTTGTCCTGCCCTCCATGCCCCTCCCTTGGGACAGTGGAGTGTGCTGACTTTTGTATACTTCATCAGTTGGTGCATTTCTTTGGATGTACCCAGGGGAAAGGAAAAGAGTACCTGTGTACCTTGCATAACTTAATTTCCTAGCCTGGATTTGGGCTGTGGGAAAGCTTTATAGATTCATTGGTGAGTTTTAATTTTGTATCAGCAATTGTCTTACACTAGAGGAGCGCAGTTTTATTCTGGAGTAGGCAGTCTTACAGTTGAGATGAGTTTCTTGCATTTGATTTAACTTTCCATGCAGTTTCAGTGGTCAGATACATTGACTGATTAGAGATTGGGTACAGTCTGCTCACAGTATTTATGTTGCAGTCAAGTATTGCCAAACTCAGCAATGTCTTCCTTTCTTGTTGTAGCCAGTCTGAGTGTACTTATGTCATAACAAGGCAGGCAATTATGAGTGTCAAATCCAGGTCAGGTCTTTGTCTGTCAGATCTCCCCATTTGGCAATGAGAACTCCAGCTGGAAAGGAGTTCATATCACAGCCAAATTTGGACAGCTCTGGCTATGCTTAGAGCTCATGAGTTTCTGCTTTTCTCCAGAGAAAACTGCACAGAATCCCAGAATGGTCTGGGTTGGAAGGCACCTCAAAGCTCGTCCAGTTCCACCTCTGTCATGGGCAGGGACACCTTCCACTAGCCCAGGTTGCTTCAAGGCCCATCCTACCTGGCCTTGGACACTTTCAGGGATGGG